>JALPQD010000776.1:307579-617201 GCA_023101885.1 Typhlomys cinereus
TCTAGCAGCAAATGATAATGAAAATACAACATATCAAAATCTCTGGGCCCCAGTGAAATCCATCTAAGATGTTAACTTTTTTAATTTATAATTTTTCTTTTCTTTTTTTAAATTTTATTTTTTATTTCTTCCCACTCATACAAAGTTGATAAGTACCCAATTCCCTCCCTCCCCTCCTCTCCTCCGTGTATCCCTTGCTCCCTCCCCACCTTTCCCTTTCCTTTCCCCCCTCCTCCCCTTTTCTCCCAGTGCCTGCTCCCCCCCCCATTCCTGGAGCATACTTAGTATGCATGTCAAAACTTCCCCTAGGACGGTAACTTTATAGCTCTAAAATGCCATTTATAAAAAAAGTAGAAACATCAAAAACAAATAATTTAACAGTGGCCTAGCTTAAAGCTTAGAGGACACAAGAGCAACTCCAATCCCAAAAGCAAATAGAAGAGAGGTATTAGCAAATCAGGGATAAGGGAATGATACAGAGAATCAATCAGTCCAAAAGCTGGTTTTTGGAACAAAATCAATAATATTGATACACTTCTAGCTAAATTAACCAAAATCAAGGGAGAGAGAAGAAATCCAAATTAAGAAAATTAGAAGTGAAAATGGAGCTCTCACACAAACACACAAGAAATTCAGAGAATTATAAGGTTAATTTTAAAAAAACTTTATAATGGTGAAATTTGATATCAACAATAGAAATGGAAAGAAAGAAGAATGTCTAAGTAAGCACAACTTACATAAATTGAATCAGGGAGTTTTGAATTACTTAAATAGTCCTAATGTATGTGGAAATCAATGAGGGTAATTCTCAAATGTTCCCACCAAAAAATGTCCTGGAGCACATGGATTCAGCACAGGAATTCTACCAGACATTCAAGGAGAACACTAACACCAAAATTCCTTAAAACTGTTCCATCTAAATGCAAAGGAAGGAACACTCCCAAATTCTTTTTATGAAGCTAATATTATATGAATTCCAATGAAGATACACTTAAAATAGAAAACTATAGGCCAATCTCTTAGATGAACACAGATGCAATATTCTCAACAAAATCTTAACAAGTCAGATTCAAAAATATATCCAAAAGATCACTTACTGGATCCAATCACTTTTAATCCAGCACACAAGGTTGGTTCAACATATGCAAATCAGTTAATATAATCCATCATGTAAACCAATCCAAGGCCCCAAAACCACATGATACCTCTGGATAGATATAGAAAAAGCTTTTGACAGATCCAACATCCTTTTATGATGAAACACCTAGAGACAGTTGGAAAGAGAAGGAACCTCATCAATATAATAAAAAGCTGCATACAAAGTCAACAGCAAGGATTATACTCAATGGGGAAAAACTTGAAGCATTCCAGCTTTGATCAGGAACTAGACAAAGCAAAGCTGTCCACTCTGACTACTCTATTCAACATTGTACATGAAGTCTTAGCTGGAGCCATAAGACAAGAGAGGGAGATAAAAGGGATTCAAAACAGCAAGGAAAACATTAAGGTATCTCTCTTTGCACATGACATGATCTTATTCCTGAGTGATCCTAAAAAGTCTATTCAATATTGTACTTGAAATCTTAGTTGTAGCCATAAGACAAGAGAGGGAGATAAAATCAGCATTGAAGAATTTAAGTTATCTCTATTTGCAGATGACATGATCATATACCTGAGTGATGCAAAATATTCCAGAAGGAAAATCCTGGAACTAATACAGAAGTTCAGCAGGGTGGCAGGTTACAAAATAAATATAACAAAAATCAGTGACGTTCATATATGCCAAGGAGAGAAACAATGCTGTTTATTATAGCCCCTAAAGAAATGAAATACCTTGGTATAAACCTAAGCAAGGAAGTGAAAGATGTTTACAATGAAAACTTTAAAACCATATAGAAAGAAATTACAGGAGATACCAGAAGGTTGAAAGACCCTCATGCTCCTGGATTGGCAGAATGAACATCACAAAAATGATGATCTTATGCAAAGCAATATACAGATTCATCATTATACCAATGTCGAAAAAATCCCCAAGAAATCTTCAAAGAATGTGACCCAAACAATCTAAAATTCATATGGAAGCACAAAAAACCAGGATGTCAAAAAACATCCAGAGTAACAAAAAACACTCCAGGAAGTTATCACCATATCAAACCTTTATCTATCTACAAATCCATAATAAGAAAAACAAAACTTCCCTGAGATATCATCTCACCCCGGTCAGGATGGCAAAAAATCCACAAATACACAAACCCCAAACAGTGCTGGAGAGGATGTAGAGGAGGGAACTCTCCTACACTTGCTGGTGGGAATGCAGGCTCATACAGCCACTCTGGCGAGCCATCTGGAGATTCATAAAGAAATAAAAGATTGAAATGCCATATGACCCTGCTATCCCACTTTTGGGAATAACCCCCCATGCAGCAGAGGTCCACCTCGATAGCACAAGCTCGACCCTGTTTCATAGCAGCACTGTTTACATAGCAAAGACATGGAATCAACCCAAATGTCCACCAGTTGACGAGTGGTGAAGGAAACTGGTACATCTATACAATGGAGTACTACTCAGCCATCAAAATGATGATTACTGGAATTTGCCAGGAAATGGATGTCATTAGAAACAATTATATTAAGTGAAGTATCCCAAACCCAAAAAATCAAGTGCCAGATATATCCCTAATAGGTGGCTCCTAGTTAAACAACCCACCCCCAGCCCACCTAGAGACAGTAATTGCAAGGATTATGAACAGGAGGGATGGGGTAGGAGGGCCACACCAGAAACAAGGAGAGAAGGGACCATGTTTACCGCAGAGAAAATAGGCCTCCATCAAGGACTCAAATAAGTAATGAGACATCTGATTAAGTTCACAGACTTTTGTTCCTGATCATTTACTATTGAGGGGGTATGATCTCACCAGAAGAGGAGAGCATATAGTCTGGCAGTAAAAAGTAATCATTTTGCAAAAGGGTGATAGACCTCTCCCTCACTGTGGTTTCCCACTTTTATTACATCTACCTTTGAATGTGTTTTATCACAAGACTCTAGTTTAACAGCTTTTTGTCTCTTGCCAGGGGTGGTAACATACAATACCCACCAGGATGGAGTGAAGGGCATTGCAGGAGCAGCAAAACTGCAAAAAGAAAATCAACAAACCACAATCCAGAACTTCAGAGACTCTATATCAACCACTAGAACTAGGCCGGCTTAATCTTTCCCCATCCTGAAGCTCAGGGAAAATTTGCGGAAGAGGGGGCGGAGGGGGCGTGGGTAAGAGTGTAGATCAAAAGGATGGAAGGAGCAATGATATGCAAGATACTCCATACAAGTTAGGGCTGAAGCAATCATAATTGGACTTTACATGCCCTGCGCATTGTCCCACACACTATTGATCCCACAAGTCTAGCATCTGCTAAAGGCATCAAGATCCTTGGAGGCAAAGGATTGGCAGCCACAGCAGTGTTCCTATACCTAAGGGGAACACGGGAAAGGGTTCGGGAAAGGCCACTGGGTCCTTGTACGTCATCGGGAGGGAGGGCCCAGAGGAAAATCAGGCCTGCACAAGAAAGGACTCTCTGGGAATTGGGGCAGGAGGCACTGGGGAATGGGAAAGGAGGGGGGTGGGGAGGAGGAGCAGGGGGGGTACGGGGGGAGAAGGAGGGAAGGAGGGAACTGGTGTACCTATTAAGTTGGTATGAGCTGAAATAATAATAAAAAATGTATTAATAAAAAAAAGAAAACAAATGCTCTCTAGCCATCAGTGAAATGCAAATCAAAACTACCCTGAGATATCACCTCACCGTGGTGTAAACCCACAGTAAAACTCCACCAAATGCTCAAGTGGATGTGGAGAAAGAGAACTATCATACAAAGCACTTGGAAATGCAGGCTTATACCACCACTATGTAGACCAGTATGGCGATTTCTAAAAAAATAAGGATTGAAATTCCTTATGACTCTACTTTAAAAATACTGGGAATAATCTCCCCAAATGCAGCAATTTACTAGAAACAACACTCAACGAATAAGATCCTATAAAATTAAGGAGCTTCTGTCCAGATAAAAATATTGTAAACTGCGCAAAGAGGCAACCCACAGAATGCGAGAAAATCTTCACTAACCATATATCTGCTAGTGTTCTATTATCCAGAGTGCACAAAGAACTTAGAAAACCAACACACCCAAAGATAAGTGGCCCAACTAAAGACCCAGATATAGCCCACAAAATACAGCCATTTGGTCTTTGACGAAGGGGCCCAAAGACTCCAATGGAAAAGAACAGCATCTTCAACAAATGGTGCTGGCAAAACTGGATCTCCATATGCAGAAGATTAAAGCTGGACCCATACTTGTCACCATGTACAAGACTTAATTCCAAATGGATCAAGGACCTTGATTTAGGCCAGAGACTTTAAAAACCATAGTTGAAAGGATAGGAACTCCCTCGAGTGATTGGGCTAGGCCAAACATTCCTAAACAAACATCCAATGGCAACAGTCACTGCTACCAACTCTGAACAGTTGGGATCTTGTAAATTAAAGAGCTTCTGTTCAGATAAAGAGATTGTACACACGAGCTCAAACGCAACCCACAGAATGGGAGAAAATTTCACTAACCACATATCTGAAAGAGCTCTACTCTCCAGAGTGCCACAAGAACTTAGAAAATAAGCTCCAAGGAAAACACTGGCCCAATTAAAAAATGGGCCCTGGAACTTCAAAGAAACTTTACCAGGGATGAAATTAAAATGTCTAACAAAATCTTAAAAAATGCTCCACTTCCTTAGCCATCAGGGAAATGCAAATCCAAACTTCCCTGAGATATCATCTCACCCCGGTCAGAATGGCAAAAAATCCACAATACAAACGAAATGCTGGAGAGGATGTGGGAGAGAGGGGAACTCTCCTACATTGTTGGTTGGATGCAGGCTCATACAGCCACTCCGGCGAGCCGTCTGGAGATTCTTAAAGAAATTAAAGATTGAAATGCCATATGACCCTGCTATCCCACTTTTGGGAATAACCCCCCATGCAGCAGAGGTTCACCTCGATAGCTCGACCATGTTCATAGCAGCACTGTTTACAATAGCAAAGGCATGGAATCAACCTAAATGTTCAACAGTTGACAAGTGGATAAGGAAACTGGTACATCTATACAATGGAGTACTACTCAGCCATCAAAAATGATGAATTACTGGAATTTGCCGGGAAATGGATGTCATTAGAAACAATTATATTAATGAAGTATCCCAAACCCAGAAAAATTAGCACCGTATGACTCCCTAATAGGTGGCTCCTAGTACCAAACTCACCCAACCCACACTGAGACACTCAAAAGTAAAACTTATAAACACAGAAAATGCAAGGATTATGAACAAGAGAGATGGTTAGGAGGTTCCACCAGTAAAAAAGGAGAGAGGGGACCATGTACAGCAGAGAAAATAGGCCTCCATCAAGGTCTGCAAGTAAGTATATAAGAAACCTGGTTAAGTTCACAGACTTCTTTCCTGTATCTCACCCGAAGGGAGGGCATATAGTCTAGCAGATAAAAAAGTAATCATTTGCAATGGGTGTGGACCCCTCCCTCACTGAGGTTTCCTACTCTTATTACATCTCCCTTGAATGTGCTATTATAACAAGACTCCAGTTTAACAGCTTTTGTCTCTGGCCAGGGATGACATACAGTGCCCAGCAGGATGGAGTGAAGGGCATTGCAGGAGCAGCAAAACTGCAAAAGAAAATCAACAAAACCACAATCCAGAACTTCAGAGACTCTATATCAATACATAGACTAGCAGCCTAAGCTCTCCCCATCCTGGAGCTCAGGGACATTTGCGGAAGAGGGGGCGGTAAGATTGTAAGAGCAAGGATGGGAGGAGCAATATTTGCAAGATCCTCAACAATAGTTGGGGCCAAAGCAATCTAATGGGACTTGCCATGTCCAGCACACTGTTGCCCTCCTAAAGTCTAGCATCTGTTAAGGGCACCGAATCCCTGGAGGCAAGGGATTGACAGCCATAGTAGTGATCTCTATGCTTAAGGGAACACAGAGAAAGGGCTTATGGAATGACCACTGGGTCCTTATATGTCTCGGAGAGGAGGACCCAGTGGAGAGTCAGGCATACACAATAAAGGACTCTCTGGGAATTGGGGGAGGCACTGGGGGATGGGGAGGGAGAGGAGGAGAGGAGGTGGGAGGGAGGGAACTGGTAAAAAATTTTTAATAAAATAAGTGTGCCTAAAAACTCTAAAGAAACTTTTCCAGAGATGAAATTGAAATGTCTAACAAATATCTTAAGAAATGCTCCAAATCCTTAGCCATTAGGGAAATGCAAATCCAAACATCCCTGAGATATAGTCTCACCCCATTCACGATGGCAAAAATACACAATACAAATAACACCAAATGTTGGAGAGGATGTGGAGAGAAGGGAACTTTCCTACATTGCTGGTGGGAATTCAGGCTTATAACCAACACTATGATGATCAGTTTGGTGATTTTTAAAAATGTTAAAAGATGGAAAATGCCATATAGCAGCACTATTACAATGCAAAGTCATGGAACCAACCCAAATGCCCAATAGCTGTGAGTGGATAAGGAACATGTGGTACATTTATATAATGGAATACTACTCAGCCATCAAAAAAGATGATGAATTAATGAAATTTCCCGGAAAGTGGATGGAATTAGAAATTATATTTAGTGAAATATCCAAGACACAGAAAATTAAATACTGTTGTAATACATAATTGGTGGATCCTAGTACCAACACATTTAGTGACTTATTCAGAGAAAAGTCTCTGTAATACCTACAGTACCTGCAATGATTTAAACAATAGGCAAGGGAACTAGTGCCACCCCCCAGAAATAGGATAGAGGGGATTTTGCTTCAGTAGATAAAATATGTCACAATAAAGTATTGCAAGTAATTAGCAAGACATCTGGTGAAGCTCACTCTTACTTTCCTTTCTGGTCACTTGCAACTGAGGAGATTTGATCTCCACCAATCATGGAGGTAATAGAGCCTGGCAGATAGATGGTAACTATCCAGCAAATGACTAATCCTCCTCACTGAATTTCCTCTTATAAGATGATCTTCACTTAAACTACCTTTTATGTTTGGTTAGGAGGTGACCTCCAATAACAATCAGGATGGAGCCAATGGTGCAGAAACAGCAAAACTGAAAACAGAAACAATCCATGATTCAGAAAACCAAAGACCCTACATTAATCACCTGGAACCAGGTCATCCAATTCTCTCCCCATCCTAAAGCTCACAGAAGCTTGCAGAAGAGGAGGCTGTAAGATTGTAATTGCTTAAAGGTGGGGAGGACCAAGATATGCAAGACACTCCACACAAGTTAGGGCTGCAGTAGCCATAATTGGACTTTGTATGACCTGAACAATGACTGATAGGTAAATGACCTCCAAAGTCTAGCATGGATCACAGGCACTAGGATCCTTAGAGCCAAAGAATTAACAGTCATAATTGTGTTCAAATACTAGAGGAGCCCAAGAGGGGCATGCCACTGAGTCATTTATCTCACTAGAGTGGAGGACTCAGAGGAAAATTTGACATTCACGTAAAAGGATGCTCTAGGGAATGGGTGGGAGGGGGAAAGCACTAGAGAAAGGGAGTGAGGGGGATGAAAGGAAGGGGAAATGGGTGGGAGTGTGAAGGGTTTGGGGGGTAGGGTGGAACGAGGTGAGGACTGGGGTACCTATTGAGCTTGGGGGAAAAATGCCTAAATAATAAATTTATTTTCTTTAAAAAAGGAATTATGGGGGCTGGAAAGGTGGCTCAGGGGTTAAGCCTCTGCCTTGCAGGCCAAGGTCCTGAATTCGGATCCCACATCCCACTTATAGAAGCCAGGCGGAAGGGGGGGTGGCCTGCACTTCTGGTCCTGGTAGGGCGGAGCCTGTGAATCCCGGGGCAGAGTAAACAAGAAGGAGGTGGAGGCCTCCATGGTGGTTCCCGAATTCGTCTGTGGTTCTACACACACACAATACACACACGCGCGCACACGCACATACATACACACACACACACACACACAATTGAATAAATAATAATAAAAAAATTAAAAAAGGAATTATGTGCTACAAAAGGTATCAAAGTCATTTAACCTACAGTGTGTGCCTAAAAATTTAAATGACCATATGAATATGAACACAGCATTAAATACAGAGAATCACTTCAGAGCCAAATGCAGAAAAGAAGTGGCTAGACTCCCTCAAATGAATGTCTTCATGTCTCTCTATCCCAATGCTCAGGGAACTGTGAAAGAGAAGGTGGTAGAAATGTCAAGGATACAAAGGTAGGGAAAAGAAGTACTGTTAATTTGTATCTCCTGGCATGACAGGGCTACT
Source organism: Typhlomys cinereus (assembly GCA_023101885.1). Classification (NCBI taxonomy): domain Eukaryota; kingdom Metazoa; phylum Chordata; class Mammalia; order Rodentia; family Platacanthomyidae; genus Typhlomys; species Typhlomys cinereus. The sequence goes on from JALPQD010000776.1 coordinate 315,948, forward strand.
ACAACAGTGAACTAACTGCACTGTATCTTTTTCCACAATATATACACCAGAGTTGGCCTGCACACATTTCATCATGGAGGGGAAGGCCTTGTGATGTCAGAGACTTTGGAGAGTTAGCGCTATGTTAGGGGAATGGCAGCAGTTTTCCTGAATGGTACATCCACTGATATATCATCAATGCTCTAGCAAGTCCTTAGGCAAATAAGAGCATAGGCAACCCAGATGAAGCTCAGTGCAAGGAAGAGTCTATTTTGTAGAAGGTTTACATCAAAAAAGAATGGGGAGGATATGAAATCATAGTAAGGGGTGTTAAATGACATCAATCCATTGTATTTATGTGTGGAAATTTCAAACAAAAAATAAAAAAAGAATCCCCCAGCAATATTTAAATTTGCCTTTACTAAAATTCATGACTAAGAAGGAAATGAATTTTGATTGCTATTACCAGGATAGAAGAATCTTTATAGCTCAGATTTGCATTTCACATTTGTAGTATGTTATTATTCTTAATGGTTTTATAAATAATATAGCATTGATTTCACTTTACAAAAGTTTTGAACCATGAAAATGTGGATATTATCACATCTATGAACCCATTGGCGATTCTTCATTCATTCATTGGAGATTTTAGCATATGCACAGTTCACTTCTTCATATGCTGACTTCCCTTTTACTTGTTGATAAAAGATATACAACCACCTCAATGGTGGAGTTCTGCACCATGTGTACTATGTTGGACATCACAATGTGCTAGTCCTGCTGAAAAAAGACAATGAAGTGAAGAAATTCCCCCAAAGACATGGAGTTACCTGTTGCATTGAAATCTCATTCTCTGGACAGGGGAGCATTATAAACAGTAGGTAGCCTTTCCCTCCCAGATGGAATATCCTGAAACCAGGCTTGCAAGGCACCCTGCACAAGGAGGAGGAAATCTGAGGAAGAGAAAGTTGTATCTTAGCGACAGACTGGAATTTAACCTCTTCCTTTCATAAACATATTGTCTTGTGGAAAAACAAATGAGTAACCATCCCTCTCTGAGGACCACTGACAGTGGCTGTCTGGGGGGAAAGGAAATCACATATTTCAGTGGTGCACTCATTTATACATCCTCCATGTTCCAGCAAGTGCTCAGCCACATGTGAATGCAGTCACCCAGATGGAACTCAATGGGCCACACATGCAAAGACACTAAAGTATGGAGACTGTTGAAATAAAGGATGCCAGCAAGAGAAGGGGCAGTGATGAGGTCAGGTGGGATGGAGTAAAGATTACTGAAGTTCATTGTATTCATTTATGGAAGAATCAAAGATAAAATTAGAATTAAATGAATTATATGGAACCTATTTAGGAAAATCTATGAATCATTTTGCTATATAGGGTCAAATAATACAAAGTGATATAAATTTTTCTTACAAGAATGGTTTCACAGTGACAAACCTAATTCAGAACATCAGAACCCTATATTAATCATCTGGACCAGACCAGCCTAATCTCTCCCCATACAAAAGTTCAGGAAAATTTTGCTGAACAGTGGGGTGTAAGATTATAAGAGGCTAAAGATGGGGAGGAACAATGATACGCAAATAATCTCCACAAGTTAGGGCTGGTAACCATAATAGGCCTTGTATGACATGAGCAATGACTGACATATCAGTGACACCCCAAAGTCTAACATGGATCACAGGCAATAGAATCCTTAGAGGCAAGGGATTAACAGTCATGAAAATGTTCCCATACTAAAGAAAGCACAAAAAGTGATCTAGGCAATGCTAGTAAGTCCCAACACCTCATTAAAATAGAAGGTGAGGAGGGAAGTTTCACATTCACAGTAAAGGATGCTCCAGGCATTGTGTGGAGAGATGGGGGCACTGGGAGAAAGAGAGGAAGAGGGGTGAAAGGAAGGGGAAAAGGGGGGATGGAGCAAGAGATGGAGGGAGGGAGGGGTCTCTGGTACCTATTAAATTTTTGTGAATGCGTGAAAAAATGATATCTTCCTTTGATTTAAAAAAAAAAGAAATGGTTTCAACTCACCTGTACATTTCCCATGGCCAACTTCATTAGGTCTCATATAATGCAATGGCTGTCCATTTGAAAACAATGAAGAAAATTCTCCTAATTTCAGTTTTAGCCCAAGACCCTGTGGAAAATTCCAGTTGATGAGAATGTTATACTCTGCATCCAAGTGTTGCTTCTGGTTCAAGATGACTCTGTCTCCCACAGGGTTAGTGAACTGCAAGTTCTTCAGAAAGGCATGGATCTAAAAGATGAAAACTTGAGCACAAAGCATGTGCTCTAAAAAATGAAACTATTTTCTATAAACTTTCCATTATATGACAATTTTTTTAAATTTAATTATATATTTCCGCTCATACAAACTTAATAAGTACACCAGTACCCTCCATCCCTGCACCCCTCCCTGCACCCCCTTGCTCCCTCCCCTCTTTTCCCCTTCCTTCCCCTTCCTTCTCCCAGTGCTTCCTCCCTCCCATCCCTGGAATATCCTTTAATGTGTATGTCAAACTTTCCTCTGAGTCCTCCTTTCTGATGAGTGTAAGGTCTCAGTGGCATTACCTAGAACTCTTTCTTGTATTCCCACAAGTATAGGAACAACTATTGTGGCTGTTAATCCCTAGCTTCTAAGGATCCTAGTGCTTTACTCCATTCTAGACTTTGAGGGTTCATAATGTGTTGGTCATTGCCCAGGTCAAGCAAAGTCCTATTATGATTGCTTCGGCCCTAACTTGTGTGGGTATCTTGCCTATCATTACTCCTCCCATCCTTGTGCTCTTACTCTTACCGCCCCTCTTCTGCAATTTCCCTGAGCTTCGGATGGATAGAGATTAGGCTGGCCTGTTCCATTGTAACTTTAGTTTTGGCCGATTACTCATGAGTAGTTTCACTTATACAAATCCTAGAAAGTCCCACCATCCAGATGGATGCATGGTACCCACTTGGTGGAATGAAAGACCAACTACTTTATTTTTGAGACAGAAAATCATCTTTTACCCTCTGTTAAAAGAAAGTTTTACTTAAAATTTCACTGACTAGGCAGGCTTCTTGTTTATAAATTATTTTTTTTTACGTTGTTGAAACTTCCATATAAAATCACAATGGATTATCAGTCATCCCCCTATCTACCTCCAAACTCCTTCCCATCTATCCTGAGATTTTTTTAGCAGAGTCTCGTCTGCTTGGATCCACTCTATATTGATTGATCTATGGCGTCAATCCAGGGAAACTTGCACTGGCAAGTGTTTGGACATCCTTGGGCATGAAAAGCTGATCAGTGACAACGGTGGGAAGAACGTGTTCCCTGCCACTAGAGGATTATTCTCAAAACAGTCTTATGGGTGTCACCTCCTCCTACATAGGAAATGGGAAGTGCAGCGTTGGAGGTCTAGTGGATCTGGGCAGGGTAGGCCGGCAGAAGAGAAGCAACTGTGCGGGTAGGACCAGTCCCACTATTCTCCACTGGGCGAGTCCGAAGGGACCCCTTCAACTCATGAGCCCCAACACCAACCATTGTGATTTGCTGTTTAGGGTCAGACCTCCCAACTCTCTTTGATGCTGCCCTTAGGGAAACTGGGGGAGATACAAAACCCGCTGCGCTCTTTGCTTTCTCTCTCTTCTTTACCCTTTTCTCTCTCTCCTCTATGTATTTCCCCTGTCTCTCTTTTTTCTCATATTAGTTGTATTAATAATATTTATATTAATTGAAATACTTTTCCAAACATGTAACTTCTTATGGTAATCAATGGATTGAAATAAGAAACATAGCATGAACAATTTGTAATAGCATTTTGTTTTGTTGTATCGTTATTGGTTGGCGGGTCAATCCCAAATGATGGTAATCAAATACTCAGCAACAGAGAGGCTTAACTTCAGCATCCTGGTTTTGGCTTGTCCCTAAAGCGGCAACAACCATGACAACCCGGACCTCAGTTCAGGACAGTGTTGGATAGACTCCTTGTAACCCATCCTGGAGCCTACTTCCTCTTCCTCAGTTGCTTTCTGACACCCAGCACCAACTCCTGGAGACTACTTCCTCTTCCTCAGTGCTCTTCCTGTCACCCAGCAAACAAGATACTTTCTTTGCTCACTTATAGATATATTGACAAAATACTGGTTTTATCACTGTCCTTAACTCAAAACTTTGGCCTTTCCTCTACGTTTTTGTTCAGAGTTCATGCCCATGGAATGTCACCGTCTGTGGAGGTAAAAATTTGAGGACCCATTGTTGCTAAGTCTAAGGATCATAAGCACGGAGACTTAGCTGATATGACTATATTTATGGGTATCCCATCTATGTCATTATTTCCACTGTACCTGCAAGCACGTGGTCATTGTTTCTATATCATTATCTGATGGCTGTATGTCTAGGTGTTGGAGAATCATTTGATGCTGTGCATGGGTCACAGCATACAAAGCATTGTATAAATCATAGCAGTCAGCATTGAGGCCATATCAAATGTGTGCTGTGGTAACCATTTGAAGGACGTGTTGGAAGAGCAGTTGCTTGGTGTTTCACATTCAGACTCAGAGAGTGAACAGTTAAAATGCATCCACCTCAAACTTGACAAAAAAATGTCCCATGGCTCTGTAGAAATGTTCCATTTTGTGATGTAATCTTTCAGATTTGAAATCTCGCTCATGGTAAATGAAACAGTGAAATGTCCATGGAATAAGTCAAGGGTGAAAGTTCTTTTCTTTATGTTGATATACCATTGTGAAGTGGAGATCCAAATTCTCTGTATTCCCAAATATTCCTATCTTCTTTTTTTTTAATTTTTTTATTTTTTTTTATTAAAAATTTAATTATACATTTTAAAATTTTTTACCAGTTCCCTCCCTCCCCCCTCCTCCCCCTCCCTTCCCCCAGTGCCTCCCCCCCAATTCCCAGAGAGTCCTTTATTGTATACGCCTAACTCTCCATTGGGTCCTCCTCTCCGATGACATATAAGGACCCAGTGGCATTTCCATAAGCCCTTTCTCTTGTTCCCCTTAAGCATAAGATCACTACTATGGCTGTCAATCCCTTGCCTCCAGGGGTCTCGGTGCCCTTAACAGATGCTAGACTTTATGAGGGCAACAGTGCGCTGGACATTGCGCAGGGCATGCAAAGTCCCATTACGATTGCTTTGGCCCCAACTATTGTTGAGAATCTTGCAAATCGTTGCTCCTCCCATCCTTTTGCTCTTACAATCTTACCCGCCCCCTCTTCCGCAAATGTCCCTGAGCTCCAGGATGGGGAGAGATTAGGCTGTCCTAGTTCTATGTGATTGATATAGAGTCTCTGAAGTTCTGGATTGTGGTTTGTTGATTTTCTTTTGCAGTTTTGCTGCTCCTGCAATTCCCTTCACTCCATTCTGCTGGGCACTGTATGTCACCCCCTGGCCAGAGACAAAAAGCTGTTAAACTGGAGTCTTGTTGTAATAGCACATTCAAGGGTAGATGTAATAAGAGTAGGAAACCTCCCTGAGGGAGGGGTCCATCACCCATTTGCAAAATGATTACTTTTTATCTGCTAGACTATATGCCCTCCCCTTCTGGTGAGATCAGGAAAGAACGTCTGTGAACTTAACCAGGTTTCTCATTACTTACTTGCAGACCTTGATGGAGGCCTATTTTCTCTGCTGTAACATGGTCTCCTCTCTCCTTGTTTCTGGTGTGGCCCTCCTAACCCATCTCTCTTGTTCATAATCCTTGCAATTACTGTGTTTCATAGGTTTACTTTTGAGTGTCTCAATGTGGGCTGGGTGAGTTTGGTACTAGGAGCCACCTATTAGGGAGTACATACGGCGCTTAATTTTCTGGGTTTGGGATACTTCACTTAATATAATTCTTTCTAATGACATCCATTTCCCAGCAAATTCCAGTAATTCATCATTTTTGATGGCTGAGTAGTACTCCATTGTATAGATGTACCACAGTTTCCTTATCCACTCGTCAACTGTTGGACATTTAGGTTGATTCCATGACTTTGCTATTGTAAACAGTGCTGCTATGAACATGGTCGAGCTTGTGCTATCGAGGCGAACCTCTGCTGCATGGGGGGTTATTCCCAAAAGTGGGATAGCAGGGTCATATGGCATTTCAATCTTTAATTTCTTTAAGAATCTCCAGACGGCTCGCCAGAGTGGCTGTATGAGCCTGCATTCCCACCAACAATGTAGGAGAGTTCCCCTCTCTCCACATCCTCTCCAGCATTTGTCGTTGTTTGTATTGTGGATTTTTGCCATCCTGACCTGGGGTGAGATGATATCTCAGGGAAGTTTTGATTTGCATTTCCCTGATGGCGAAGGAAGTGGAGCATTTTTTAAGATAATTGTTAGACATTTTAATTTCATCCCTGGTAAAGTTTCTTTGAAGTTCCAGGGCCCATTTTTTAATTGGGCCAGTGTTTTCCTTGGAGTTTAATTTTCTAAGTTCTTTGTGCACTCTGGACAGTAGAGCTCTGTCAGATATGTGGTTAGTGAAGATTTTCTCCCATTCTGTGGGTTGCCTTTGAGCTCGTGTGACAATCTCTTTATCTGAACAGAAGCTCTTTAATTTCACAAGATCCCAACTGTTGAGAGTTGGTAGCAGTGATTGTGCCATTGGATGTCTGTTTAGGAAGTGTTGGCCTAGCCCAATCAGCTCGAGGGAGTTCCCTATCCTTTCAACTATGGTTTTTAAAGTCTCTGGCCTGATATCAAGGTCCTTGATCCATTTGGAATTAAGTCTTGTACATGGTGACAAGTACGGGTCCAGCTTTAATCTTCTGCATGTGGAGATCCAGTTTTGCCAGCACCATTTGTTGAAGATGCTGTTCTTTTTCCATTGGATTCTTTGGGCCCCTTTGTCAAAGACCAAATGGCTGTAACTTTGTGGGCTTATATCTGGGTCTTCAATCCTTATCCATTGATCTGTGTGTCTATTTTGGAGCCAGTACCAGGCTGTCTTTATAACTATGGATTTGTAGTATAGACTTAGGTTTGGTATGGTAATACCTCCAGCTGTGTTTTTGTTACTCAGGATTGTTTTTGCTATCCTGGGTCTTTTGTGTCTCCATATGAACTTTGAGATTATTTGGTCAACTTCTTTGAAGAATTGCTTTGGGATTTTGATTGGTATAGCATTGAATCTGTATATTGCCTTTGGTAGGATGGTCATTTTTACAATGTTGATTCTGCCAATCCAGGAACAAGGGAGGTCTTTCCACCTTCTGGTGTCTTCTGCAATTTCTTTCTTTAGGGTTTTAAAGTTTTCATTGTAAAGGTCTTTTACCTCCTTAGTTAGGTTTATACCAAGGTATTTCATTTTTTTAGGGGCTATAGTAAATGGTATTGTTTCTCTCAAGGCTTTTTCACTTCTTTCATTCTGGGCATATAGGAAGGCCTCTGATTTTTGCACATTTATTTTGTATCCTGCCACCCTGCTGAACTTCTCAATTAGTTCCAGGAGCTTCCTGGTGGAGTTTTTGGGATCACTCAGGTATAAGATCATGTCATCTGCAAATAGGGATAGCTTGACTTCTTCCTTGCCGATTTGAATCCCTCTTATGTCCCTTTCTTGTCTTATGGCTTCAGCTAAGACTTCAAGTACAATATTGAATAGAAGTGGTGAGAGTGGACAGCCTTGTCTAGTTCCTGATCGAAGTGGGAATGCTTCCAATTGTTCCCCATTGAGCATAATCCTTGCTGTGGGCTTGTTGTATACAGCTTTTATTATTTTGATAAAGGTTCCTTCCATTCCTACTGTCTCTAGCGTTTTGATCATAAAAGGCTGTTGTATCTTGTCAAAAGCTTTTTCTGCATCTATCGAGAGTATCATGTGGTCTTGGACTTTGGACTGGTTTACATGATGAATTACATTTATTGATTTGCGTATGTTGAACCAACCTTGTGTGCTGGGGATGAAGCCTACTTGGTCCCCATGAATGATCTTTTTAATATGTTTTTGAATCCGATTTGCTAAGACTTTGTTGAGAATCTTTGCGTCTGTGTTCATCAGGGAGATCGGCCTATAGTTTTCTTTTTTAAGTGAATCTTTATTAGGTTTTGGGATTAAAACGATATTAGCTTCATAGAAGGAATTTGGTAGTGTTCCTTCTTTGCTATTAGATGGAACAGTTTAAGGAGTATTGGTGTTATTAACTCCTTAAATGTCTGGTAGAACTCTGTGCTGAATCCATCTGGTCCAGGACATTTTTTGGTGGGAAGATTCGAGATTACTTCCTCAATTTCCTTATATGTTATAGGACTATTTAAATAATTCACAACTTCCTGATTCAAGTTAGGTAAGTTGTGTTTACTTAGAAATTCATCCATCTCTTTTGTGTTGTCAAACTTCACAGAGTATAAGTTTTTGAAATATGATGTTATAATTCTCTGGATTTCTTGGGTATCAGTAGTGATAACTCCATGTTCATTTCTAATTTTGTTAATTTGGGTTTTCTCTCTCTTGCTTTTGGTTAGTTTAGCTAGGGGTGTATCAATCTTGTTGATTTTTTCAAAGAACCAGCTTTTTGATTGGTTGATTTTTTCTATCGTTTTCTTAGTCTCGATTTCAGATATTTCTCCCCTTATTTTGCTAATCTCTTCTCTTCTACTGCTTTTGGGATCAGATTGCTCTAGTTTCTCTAAAGCTTTAAGCTGCATTGTTAAGTTGTTTATTTCTGATGTTTCCATTTTTTTGACGTGGGCATTAAGAGCTATGAACTTACCTCTTAGAACAGCTTTCATTGTGTCCCAGAGATTTTGGTAAGTTGTATTTTCGTTATCATTCACTTTCAGGAAATCTTGAATTTCCTTTTTAATTTCTTCCTGAATCCAGTTCTCATTCAGCATCATAGTGTTAAGTTTCCAGGAGTTAGTGTATTTTCTCTTGTTTGATGTGTTGTGGATGTCCAGCTTTAGGCCGTGGTGGTCTGATAGGGCACAGGTTAGAATTTCAACTTTCTTGTATATGTGTAGATTCATTTTGTGGCCCAGTATGTGATCTATTTTGGAGAAAGTTCCGTGTGCTGCTGAGAAAAATGTGTATTCTTTGGTGCGTGGGTGAAAGGTTCGATAGAGATCTGTGAGGTCCATTTCTTTCAGGGTTTGATTAAGTTCCAAAAGTGTCTCTGTTAAGCTTTTGACCTGTTGATCTATCCCATGTAGAGAGGGCGGTGTTGAAGTCCCCAAGAATTATTGTTTGGGGGTTGATTTCATGGTTTAGACGCTGTAGGGTTTTCTTAATGAATGTGGAGGGGCCCGTATTGGGTGCATATATGTTCAGTATTGTGAAATCTTCCTGGTGAATTGTACCTGTGACTAAAATGAAGTATCCATCCGTGTCTCTTATAATTTTTTTTGGTTTGAAATCCACTTTGTCTGATAGCATAATGGCTACCCCTGCCTGTTTTCTGCTTCCATTTGCTTGTAGAATTGTTGACCAGCCTTTTATTTTTAGAGCGTGCCTATCTTTTGTGGTGAGATGGGTTTCCTGTAGGCAACAGATTGATGGATTTTGATTTTTAATCCAAGTTTGTAATCTGTGTCTCTTGATCGGTGAATTAAGTCCATTAACATTTAGTGTTATAATGGAGAAACTATTGTTAATTCCAGACATTTATTATGTTTAGTAGCTTTTATAAGTATATTGCTTCGCTTTTAATGGTGTTATATTTGCCTTCTGTTCTCCTGGATATGCCTGTTTTTTTCTTCACGCTTGAGTATCATTTCTAGCAGTTTTTGAAGGCCTGGTTTGGTGGCCATGTATCCCTTAAAGTTGTCTTTGTGCTGGAAAATTTTTCTTTCTCCCTCGATCATGACTGATAGTTTTGCAGGGTAAATCAGCCTGGGTTGACATTTTTGCTCATTCAATACTTGAAGTATGTCTCTCCAAGCTCTTCTTGCTTTTACTGTTTCGACTGAGAAGTCATTTGTTATTTTAATAGGTTTGCCTTTAAAAGTGACTTGTTTTTTCTCCCTTGAAGCTCTCAGCACCAGTTCTTTATCTTGAATGTGGAGTGTTTTAACTATTATTTGCCGCAGTGTGCTTCTATTTTGGTCGTATCTGTTTGGGGTGTGGAATGCCTCTTGTATATGAATGGGCCTCTCTTTTTTTAGATGAGGAAAGTTTTCCTTGATGATCGTTTGAAAAATTTCCTCAGGGGTGGTATTTTGAGATTCTTGCTCCGGTATTCCATGAATACGCATGTTAGGCTTCTTCAGGGTGTCCCATATCTCTTGGATATTTCTCTCAAGTATCTTTTTGGCTTTAACAACCTCTTACATTGAGCTGGTTAGTACTCCCACTTTATCTTCAAGGTCTGAAATTCTGTTTTCTGCTTCATTAGTTCTGTTGATAAGACTCTCTGTGGCGTTCTGGGTTGAAGATAACTTGTCTTTTAGCTCAGTTTTAAACTCTGCTTGAGTTTGTTTTAACTGCTCTATGCCACTTTTTGTTTCTTGCACTGTTTTTCTCAACTCCTCCAGATGTCTGTTGTGTTCCTCTTCAAAGCGATTGATTCGATTATGTAATTCCTCCCGGATTTCCTCTTTCATAGTATTGAACATGGTAATGATCATATTTTGAAAGTCGTTATCCTGGGTCAGGCTTTCTTGGCCTTTTTCCGCGGGTTTGTTCTTGTTGGAGTCTAACATTATGGGATTAATTTCTTCAGTGGGAAATTTGTTTACTTGAGTGTTGCTTCTCATGGATTTGCACTTTGACTTTGGCGTTGTCATTTTAACTCTTAAGATCTCTCAATTTCACTAAACTGAATTATTTGGCCTGGGGTACTGGTGGGCGGGGCCCGAACGGGGACTCACCTAGGGCGTGGGGTGAGGCCCGGGTGGACCTCGCCGCGTGTCCGACCAGGGGAGCGGGGTGGGGTGTAAAGGGACGATGGGTGCATCGGCGTGGAGCTATTTAACCCGAGGGCAGCTGGGGCGGGGCCCGGGCTCAGGGGGAGGTCCTCCTCGTCCCTCGGCCCCCCGCGCGGCTCCGGCTGGATGGCGGGAGTCGGAGCCGGGTCCCTGTGGGCTGACCTGGGGTCCTAGAGCACGCGGTGAGAGCCCGGCTGGATCTCGCGTACGCGTCCCGACCGGCAGAGGGGGGGGGTGTCAAATATTCCTATCTTCTAATGGTCACTTTTAAGACAGAGTTTATGTCTCCCAAACAATAATAACATTTGCTGATGAAGGTAATATCTGTTTATAATATTTTTCAGCTTTTGCTTGGTATGAGTTCATGTTGTCTGGAATCTCATTCACAAAGGCTAAACAGATTTCATTATGTTGCATATGTACCTTCAAGTCTGAGAGAAATTGGATACCCTGGTCATCATCACAAATGACCAGCCCCACCAAGGTCTATCCAAATGAATCATCAGAGAGACCATGGCAAGAGGCAGAAATATGTCCTTTGTGCCATTTGATACAGATAAAGAAAGTTGTCACGGTCACTCAGAATTGGATGAAATGGCCCATAGGCTATCTGAAACAAAGAAAACACCCTGAACTCAGGTAGAAGAGAATTTAAATCCACCTCAAAATCACATCTGAATAGTGTACAGAACTATCTTTATTTCATAAGAAATGCAATGTCATTACTCCATTCTTATTATTTTATTTCTTCCAAGAACTTATACAAATTTAATGATGACTTTACATATTCCAGAACATCCCATTTTTTAACCCCTGTTTGCTTTGTTCCAACAAGGATTTGTCAATACTCCTCATTGAGAACATTGGCCCATAGACCCAGTCACCATTAACTCTCCTTAATCATTCTGTAAAGCAGATGAAGACAGTGATAATACCCAATCTCTCCTGTAGATGAACATGAAACTGCATATATATTGCCAATCTGGCAGATGTTTTCCATGATGGTCCCATAAATACCACTTCACACTTGCTCACATAACACATGTAATTAGGAAAAATATAAGCAAGTTCTGCAATCTCAGTTAGATAACTGTTCAAAGAGTCATGATAACAGGAACCAGAAATGTATGTAAAATGAAAGGAAGCATTAGGTAAAAGGTTGGGGTTTTTGTTTATTTCCTCAGTGGCAAACATTAAGATCAGAGTATGTTGGTATTTTCTCAAACTCCAGCTGAAAAGAGCATAGTATTCATTGCATGTTGTTCCCAACACAACAATCTTCCATCAGATACAAAGAATACTATGAAGTAAGTGATATTTATCCCTCAGGTTCCTGTGTTATAGAAAAGTCAACTATTTATGAAGATGCGTCCCTAGGACATCTTCCTAAGTGTCTAGATTTCATCCTTAAGTTGTGGAATAAATATAAAACATAAACAGCTAGGTGAATAAGTCCTTTTGTTCTCCACTTACACTTTCTAGCCACAGTCAACAAGAAATGATACATGATGCACATTCAACACAGAATGAGCAACGAGAGTAAAAAAGAGTATATGTGCTTCATTTCATATAAAACTGTGTTTACATTCTGGAAAATGATGAAGAAAAGTCAAGAGAAATATAATTCATATTGTCAGGATTAGAGGAAGTGGAAATGTAAAACTCTTATCAGTGACAATATAAGATGCTGGAAAAAAATGACTCTGTTTGTTACACTTCTCTCCTGCTTGTCAGCCTGGGATGTGACTGAGATGTAAGCAGTCATTTGTGTCAGTGATACATCCTTTTTTATTTTTTATTTTTTCCACTCATACAGAGTTGATAAGTAACCCATTCCCCTTCCTCCATCCTCCCTTCCCTGAATCCCTCCACTTCCTCCCCCCTTTCCCCTTCCTTTTATTACAGATGCAAAAACATTTCACTAGATTTTCCTCCAAATTGTATGGCAGAATGATAGATTTTCCTTAATGCAGTTAAATGTCACATTGTGCTAGAATAAATTTGGAAAGTCTACTAGTGTCCTAGCTGACAGTGATCCTGTACCTTTAATTAGTTTCCTATGCTATATGCATAGAACACAATATAATGAAATTCTGTGATGTATCTCTGAATTTGATCATTATCTATGGAAACAAAATGACCAAAAACCTTTGATACTAAGCTGAGTGACTCTTTGTATAGGTTTTGGTAATCACATGCTCAAATGAAGCAGTAGCACACACTGAACACTTTTCTGTGGCCCATTAACAAATAATTCAAGTGAGTACTTGAGACATCTTTCAAGGAAAATGACTGCATATGTCACTAAATAAATCATGGAAGAGGAAGGAGAACTAAAACAGGGGACTTCCTCTCTAGGGTTGCAGCATATAAAAGTAAATCTTGGCTCTTGTCCAGAAGTATAGATTGGCAAAATGTACAGAACCTTTAGAAAGTGCCCATCAGCACAACTCTGTGTGTGTATATTTCCATGTGTGTGTGTGTGTGTGTGTGTGTGTGTGTGTGTGTTTCCGTGTGTGTGTGTGTGTGTGTGTGTGTGTGTGTGTGTGTGTGTGTTTGCATGCTACAGGGTACCTGAGTGAGTGTGCCTGTGGGAGGTATAAGAAAGACAAAAGGAATCACCCAGTATTGCTATATGCCCTAATTGTTTCTTTTATTGTGTACCAGGCTCTGCTTTCCAGGCCTGAAATTACAGTCTGTCTCTGTTTCCACCTGGCACTTTTGTAAGTAATCTGTGTATCCATACTCAGGTCTTTCTTCTTGGGAGGCAGAGGCTGTAATCCTTAGCCAACTCCTTAGCACTCAATGGACCTGTAATGCATTGTTCATGCTGGAAAAAAGAAAATGAAAGAAATGAAAAAGTACTTAAGTTAGATCAGATATGAAAGAGAAAACAACTTCTGATGGGGAGTAGTAAAATGAGGTGCCAAGGAGGAAAACAGTCATTCTGATTGTCTCTATCGCTCTCCCCTTCTTGCTTTATTCTCCAGTAGCAACTTCATCCATTCAGACTTCACCAGAAGAGAGGATGCTTCAAAAGCACGAAAAAAAAAATCACCCTGAGCATCTTTTACTTGTCTTGTAGAATGTCAGTTTGAGTACAAAAGGAACGTGTAGCATCCAAGAGATGAACATATGACACGTGTATTCATACCAGTGTCTGGTTTTATTTTTATAGGCATTGGGAGATGCCATCAAAATATTGCCATTGTTTATATCCAGCTCATACCACCTACTCTGAATCACATTAGAAACAGTACCCTGAGGCTAAGGAAATGTGTTCCAGATCCAGACTGAACATAAGTTCAGTCTTGGTTGTGCCTCCAGATGAGTTGATTTGGAACAGAGCTGGTCCCAGTCTGTGTCAACAATTTTATTCTTTAAACAACACTTTCCATGATGTAAGTGGATTTCATCAGAGAATTTGAAGTTAACTTGTGATAAGATAGGGTCACAAAGGAACCATGTAGTCAGAGCTGTGAGAGACACATACAGCATTACGTATTCCACTGTCCCAGATAAATGACACTCAGCCTGTATCAGAATATTTACTGTGTGGTTCATATGTCATTCCATAGATTTCCCAATAGCTGTACTTTTCTCCCGTAACCTGGAGAAACAAGAATTATGTTAAATGCATACATTTCCAGAATCTTTTTGAGATGACCTTCACATTGTATGCTCACACTGGTGCCAATCACTCTGATGCAGCCCTCAGATTATAAATAAACAAACATGGAAACACTTTAAGTGAGAACTGTTACCACAAAGTGAATGACTTGACTATGTTTCATTCTTAATTAGATCATTGTTTTAAATGTCAGAGGTTTGCCAATTAACTATCTACCACAGACAAAATGTTCAAACCTCTATTTGTTTTCATTTACATATTTAAATGATATAATTTCCAAGATCAAGATACAAGTAGGTGAGTTAACTAGTGATACCTTATTTTTATTCATTTAATATTTACTTTTTCCACGCACACAAGCTTGATACGTACCCCATTCCCCTCTCCCCCCATGCCTTCCTGAATCCCCTTACTCCCTCCCCACTTTTCTCCTTCCTTTCCCCCCCATTACTCACATTGTCCCCCCTCCATCACTAGAGCATCTTTTATTGTGCATAACAAACTTCCCTCTGTGTCCTACTATCTGATGTATTTTTTGTGTTCCCCTATAGTATGGGAACATTATTGTGGCTGTTATTCTCTTGCCTCTAAGGGTCCTAGTGCCTGTGATCTATGCTAGACTTTGGGGGGTGTCAATGATATATTGTTCAATGCACAGGTCATGCAAAGTCCTATTATGATTACTTTGGCCCTAACTTGTGTGGAGTATTTTGCATGTTCTAACTCCTCCCAATCTTTAGGCTCTTACAATCTTACCACCCTCTCTTCCACAAATTTCCCTGAGCTTTAGGATGGGGAGAGATTAGGCTGGCCTGGTTCCAAGTGGTTGATATAGAGTCGCTGATGTTCTGAATTTTGGATCATTGATTATTTTTTTCAGTTTTGCTGCTTCTGCACGGCCCTTAGCTCCATCCTGATGGGTATTGAATGTCACCCCCTGGCCAGATATAAAAGACTGATAAAATAGAGTCTAACTGAAAGAGTAGAGTCAAAGGTAGATGGAATAAGAGTAG
This sequence comes from Typhlomys cinereus, assembly GCA_023101885.1. Classification (NCBI taxonomy): domain Eukaryota; kingdom Metazoa; phylum Chordata; class Mammalia; order Rodentia; family Platacanthomyidae; genus Typhlomys; species Typhlomys cinereus. The sequence continues at coordinate 331,448 of JALPQD010000776.1, forward strand.
GAGACCATGGTGAGTAGGGGAGTCAGTTTCTCATTTGCAAAATGTTACCTTCTATCTGCCAGATTGTATGCACTCCTTTGTGGTGATATCACACCACAACTGTTGCAAGTGACCAGGAAGGAAAGTCTATGAGCTTAACCAGATATCTCATTACTTACTTGCAGTCCTTGATGGTGGCCTATTTTCTTTATTGTAGCATGATCTCCTCTCTGCCCATTGCTGGTGGGTCCCTCCTTCCCCTTCCCTCCCATCTATAATCTTTGTAATTACTGTAGGTACTAAAGAGATCCATCTTTGAGTGTGTCTCTAAGTGTGAAACCCTATTTTTTGGTCCATAGATGGAACATAATGTGTTTCCTATGATCTCTCAGAAGACACAGGGAAGTAAGAAACCACTAATGTTTCCTGTTTGTGTGTGCAAGTGGGTGAGAGAGAGAGAGAGAGAGAGAGAGAGAGAGAGAGAGAGAGAGAAAGAACACTTGAATGGGTGGGCTTGTAAAGAGCCAAGGGTGTCAAGTGAGAATATCTTCCATAATCCTGCTTCCTTACTACTCTGCTCTTGAGTCTTTCATGCTCCACATTCCAAGGTGGGAAGTGCAGGTCACCACCACTTCAGTCCCACATTTTTACATTTGAATCCAGGATCTAAACTCAGCTCCTTCTGCATGCAATGCAGGGACTTTAACCCCTGAACAATCTCCAAAAGTTTCTAGGTTTTTCAGAGGACACTAGTCCCATATATGTTTTTTCACCCTTGTAGTGACGAGGCAAAGATAATTAGTTCTCAAAGTTACCACTTTTATTCTTTAGAGTAGGTGCTACAGTTACACCATAAATATTTCCATAGATATCCAGAATTAGATACACAGTTAGTCACTATTATCAAAACTGTGATTGAAATTTTTTTCTTTTTTTCTCATGATTGTAATCTTAATCCACAAGAACCCAATGTTCTCTGTACAGACTAAAATACCATATTTTTTTTATTTCTGCAACTTATACAAAGTTGATAAGTACCCCATTCACCTCCCTCCCTCCACCCTTCCCTGGATACCCTTGCTCCCTTTCCCCTTTTCTCCTTCCTTTTCGCCATCTCCCTTCCTTTCTCCCAGTGCCCCCCCCCGTTCCTGGAACATCCTTTAGCATGCATGTCAAACTTCCCTCTGGGTCCTCCTTTCTGATCAGATGTAAGGACTCAATAGCATTGCTGGGAGCTCTTTTTTTGTACTCCTCATTAGTATAGGAGCATTATTGTGGCTATTAATCCCTTGCCTCTAAGGATCCTTGTACCTGTGACCCATGCTAGACTTTGGGGGGTTAATGATATGTTGGTCATTGCGCAGGTCATGCAAAATCCTATTGTGATTACTTTGGCCCTAACTTGTGTGGAGTATCTTGCATATCATTGCTCCTCCCCATCTTTAGGCTCTTACAATCTTATCGTCCCCTCTTCCACAAATTTCCCTGAGCTTTAGGATGGGGAGATACTAGGCTGGTCTGTTTCCAGGTGGTTGATGTAGAGTCTCTGATTTTCTGAACTATGGTTTGTTGCTTTTTTTTTTTAATTTTGCTGCTCCTGTACCGCCCTTGAATCCATCCTGATGGGTATTGGATATCACCTCCTGGTCATAAATAAAATGATGTTAAATTAGAGGTTATTATAAGAGTAAATCAATGGTAGATGGAATAAGAATAAGAGAACACTATGGGGGTGGGTCAGTCTCCCATTTGCAGGATGGTTACCTTCTACGTGCCAGACTCTATGCCCTCCCTTTCTGGTGAGGTTATACCCCATCAGACGCAAGTGACCAATAAGGAGAGTCTGCGAGCCCAACCAGATGTTTCATTACATACTTGCAGTCCTTGATGGTGGTCTATGCTGTAGTATGATCCCCTCTCTCCTTGTTTCTGATGGGCCCCTCCTTCCACTTCCCTATCTGCTTATAATATTTGCAATTACTGTAGGTATTACAGAGATTTATCTTTGAGTGTGTCACAAAGTGGGTTTGTTACTAGGATCCACCTATTAAGGAGTACATGCGGCGTTTAATTTTCTGTGTCTGTGATAGTTCATTCAATATATTTTTTTCTAATTCCATCCACTTCCTGGCAAATTTCATTAATGCATCATTTTGATGGCTGAGTAGTATTCCATTGTGTAAATGTACCACATTTTCCTTATCCACTCATCAACTGTTCGGCATTTGGGTTGATTCCATGACTTTGCTATTGTAAACAGTGCTGCTATGAATGTGGCCGTGCTTGTGCTAACAGTGTGAATTTTTGCTGTATGGGGAATTATTCCCAAAAGTGGAATAGCAGGGTCATATGGCATTTCAATCTTTAACTTTTTTCATAATCTCCAGATGGCTCACCAAAGTGGTTGTATAAGCCTGCATTCCCACCAGCAATGTAGGAAAGTTCCCTTCTCGCCACATCCTCCTCAGCACTTGGTGTTATTTGTATTGTGGATATTTGCCATCCGGCCGGGGTGAGGTGATATTTCAGGGAGATTTTGATTTTCATTTCCCTGATGGCTAAGGATGCAGAGCATTTTTTAAGAAATTTGGGGAAAAAAGAAAGAAATTTGGTTGACATTTCAATTTCTTTTCTAGTAAAATTTATTTTACGTTCCAATGCCCATTTTATAATTGGGCCATTTGTTTCCTTGGTGTTTAGTTTTCTAAAGTCTTGTGCACTCTGGATAATAGACCTCTATCAGAGATGTGGTTAGGGAAGATTTTCTCCCATTCTGTATGTTGCTGTATGTTTATTTTATATCCAGCCACCTTGCTGAACTTCTGTATCAATTCCAGGAGTTTCCTGGTGGAGTTTGTGGGATTACTGGGATATAAAATCATGTAATCTGCAAATAGAGATAACTACAATTCTTCCTTGCTGATATCAATCTCTTTTATCTCCCTTTTTTGTATTGTGGCTTCAGCTACGGCTTCAAGTACAATATTGAAGAGAAGTGGTGAGATTGGTCAGCCTTGTTTAGTTCCTGATCAAAGTAGGAATGCTTCAACTTTTTCCCCATTGAGTATAATCCTTGCTTTTTGCTTGTTATATACAGCTTTTATTATATTGATAAAGATTCCTTCGTTTCCAACTGTCTCTAAGGTTTTGATCATAAAAGTTTGTTGGACCTTGTCAAAAGCTTTTTCTGCATCTATCGAGAGTATCATGTAGTCTTGGATTTTGGACTGACTTATATGGTAAATTACATTTATTGATTTGCATATGTTGAACTAACTTTTCGTTCCTGAGATAAAGCCTACTTGACCACTGTCAATGATCTTTCTGATATGTTTTTGAAGCTGATTTGCTCTGAATTCATTGAGCATCCTTGCACCTGTGTTCATCAAACATATAGGTGTATAGTTTTCTTTTTTTCTATATTATTTTATTTTTTTAATTTATTTTTTCCACTCATAAAAATTATATAGGTACCCCAGTCCCTTCCCTGGATCCCCTTGCTCCCTCCCAACTTCCTTTCCCCTCTCCCTCTCTTTCTCTCAATTCCCCCCTCACCCCCTTCCCTGGAGCATCCTTTAGTGTGCATGTCAAAACTTCCCTCTGGGTTCTTCTCTCTTATGAGGGGTGAGCACTTAGTGGCATTTCCTACAACTCTTTTTTGTGATCCCCTTTAGTGTAGGAACACTATTGTAACTGTTAATCCCTTGCCTTTAAGGATCCTAGTACCTTTAATACATGCTAGACTTTGGGGAGTCAATGATATGTTGATAATTGCACAGGCCATCCAAAGTCTTATCATGATTACTTCAGCCCTAGCTTGTGTGGAGTATCTTGCCTATCATTGCTTCTCCCTATCTTTAGGCTCATAAAATCTTACCATCTCCTCTTCACTAAATTTCTCTGACCTTTAGGATGGGGAGATATTAGGCTGGCCTGATTCCAGGTGATTAATGTAGGGAATCTGATGTTCTGAATTATGGTTTGCTGCTCCTGCACTGCCCTTGGCTCCATCCTGATGGGTATTGGATGTCACCTTCTAGCCAGAGATAATAGACTGTTAAAATAGTCTTACTGTGACAGTAGATTCAAAAGTAGATGGAATAAGAGTAGGAGACAGTGATGAAGGAGGTTAGCCACCCATTTGTAGGATGGTTACCATCTATCTCCCAGACTCTATGCCCTGCCTGATTGGTGAGATTAAACCGCATAAGTTGCAAGTGACCAGGAAAGAAAGTCTGTGAGCTTAACCAGATATCCCACTACTTATTTGTAGTTCTTGATGGTGACATATTTTCTCTGCTGTAGCATGATCCCATCTTTCATTTTTTCTGGAAAGGCCCTCCTTCCCCTTCCCTCCTGTTTATAATATTTGCAATTACTGTAGATATTACAGATATTTATTTTTGAGTATGTCACTAAGTGGGTTTGATACTAGTATCCAACTATAAGGGATAGTTTTTTTTTAAGTGTATCTTTATCAGATTTTGGGATTAAGAAGGTATTAGTTTCATAGAAAGAATTTGGTAGTGTACCTTCCTTTGCTATTTGATGGAACAGTTTATGGAGTATTGGTGTTATTAGCTCCTTAAATGTCTGGTAGAACTCTGTGATGAATCCTTCTGGTCCAGCATATGTTTTGGTGGGAATATTCGAGATTAATTCATTCATTTCCTCATATGTTATAGGACTATTTAAATAATTCAAAACTTCTTGACTCAATTTTAGGAATTCATCCATTTCTTTTGAGTTGTCAAATTTCACAGAATACATGTCTTTGAAATATGACATTATAATTTTCTGAATTTATTGAGTATCAGTAGTGATAACTTCATTTTCATTTCTAATTTTGTTAATTTAGATTTTCTCTCTTTTGCTTTTTGTGAATTTAGCTAGAGGTGTATCAATCTTATTGATTTTTTTTCCTATAACCAGCTTTTGACTGTTTCTTTCTCAATATCTTTTTCCTAAACAAAATTTCAGATATTTCTTCCCTGATTTTGCTAATCTCCTCTGTTCTACTGCTTTTGGGATTGGATTACTCCTGTGTCTCTAAATCTTTAAATTCCATGGTTAAATTATTTATTTATGATGTTTCTATTTTTTGATGTAGGCATTAAGAGATATGAACTTACCTGTAATACAGCTTTCATTGTGTCTCAAAGGTTTGATAAGTTGTGTTTTCATTATTGTATGCTTCCAGGAAATCTTGAATTTCTTTTGTAATTTCTTCTTGAATCAAATTCTCATTCATCATCATAGTGTTTAGTTTGTAGGAGTTTGTGTATTTTCTGTTATTTGTTGTTTTGTGGATGTCAAGCTTTAGACTATGGTGGTCTGACAGAATACACGCTAGAAGTTCACCTTTTCTGCATATGTGGAGATTCATTTTGTGGCCCAATATTTAGTCTATTTTGGAGAAAGTTCCATGTGCTGCTGAGAAAAATGTGTATTCTTTGGTGTGTGGATGAAAAGTTTGATAGAGATCTATAAAGTCCATTTCAATAAGAGTTTAAGTTCCAATGTGTCCCTGTTAAGTTTTTGACCAATTGATCTATGCCATGTTGAGAGGGCAGTGTTGCAATCCCCAAGTATTATTGTTTGAAGATTGATTTCTCATTTTAGATGTTGTAGGAGTTGCTTAATGAATGTGGAGGAGCCCGTATTGGGTGAATATATGCTCAGTATTTTGAAGTCTTCCTGGTGAATTTTATCTGTCACTAAAATGAAGTATCCTTCAGTGTCTCTTATGATCTTTTTTGGTTTGAACTCTACTTTGTCCAATGGCATAATAGCTACTCTACATGTTTCCTGTTTCCATTAGCATGCACGATTTTGGACCAGCCTTTTATTTTTAGGATGTGCCCATCTTTTGTGGTAAGATGAGTTTCCTGAAGGCAACAGATCGATGGGTTGTGATTTTTAATCCAAATTTGTAATCTGTGTCTCTTGATTGGTGAGATAATTACATTGACATTTAATGTTAAAATGGAGAAATTATTATTGATTCTTGACATTTTTTATGTTTAATATCTCTTTTAAGTGTATTATTTGGCTTTTAGGTATTGGTGGTATTATACTTCCCTTCTATCCGCCTGGATATTCTTGTTAATTTTCGTCAAGTTTGAGTATCATTTCTAGCATTTTTTGAAGGCCTGTTTTGGTAGACCTCTAAGCCTTCAACTTGTCTTTTTCCTGAAAAACTTTTTTTCCTTGATCATTACCGATAGTTTTACTAGGCATATCAGCCTGGGTTGACATTTTTGCTCATTCAATACTTGAAGTACGCCTCTCCAAGCTCTTCTTTCATTTACTGTTTACATTGAGAAGTCATTTGTTATTTTGATACGTTTACCTTTAAAAGTGACTTGTTTTTTTCCCTTGAGTCTCTCATCACCATTTCTTTGTCTTTTTTTAAATTTATTTTTCCGCTCATACAAACGTAATAGCTACCCCTGTCCCCTCCCTCACTCTACCCCTCCCTGCACATCCCAACACCTTCCCCTTTTCCTTTTCCTTTCTCCCCTTTTCCCCTTCCTTTACCACCTCCCTCCCTTTCTCGCAGTGCCCCCTCCCCCATCTCTGAAGCATCCTTTAATGTGTATATCAAACTTTCTTCTGGGTCCTCATCTCTGGTGAGGTGTAAGGACTCAGTGGCATTTCCTAGAACTCTTTCTTGTGTTCCTCTTAAGTATAGGAATACTATTGTGATCATTAATCTCTTCCTTCTAAGGATCCTAGTGCCTTTAGTCCATGCTGGACTTTGAGGGGGTCAATGATATGTTGGTCATTGTGCAGAACATGAAGAGTCCTATTATAATTGCTTTGGCCCTAACTTGTGTGGAATATCTTGCATATCATGACTCCTCCAGTCCTTGTGCTCTTACAATCTTTTTTTTATTAATACATTTTTATTATTATTTCAGCTCATACAAACTTAATAGGTACACCATTTCCCTCCCCCCTCCCTCCCTCCTCCTCCCCCCATACTCCCTGCTCCCCCTCCCAACCCCCTCCCTCCCCATCCCCCAGTGCCTCCCGCCCCAATTCCCAGAAAGTCCTTTCTTGTGCATGCCTGATTTTCCTCTGGGGCCTCCTCTCCGATGACGTACAAGGACCCAGTGGCCTTTCCCTGAACCCTGTCCCGTGGTCCCCTTAGGTATAGGAACACTGCTGTGGCTACCAATCCTTTGCCTCCAAGGTTCTTGGTGCCTTTAGCAGATGCTAGACTTTGTGAGGTCAACAGTGTGTTGGACAATGCGCAGGGCATGCAAAGTCCAATTATGATTGCTTCAGCCCTAACTAGTATGGAGTATCTTACATATCATTGCTCCTCCCATCCTTTTGCTCTTACACTCTTACCGCCCCCTCTTCCGCAAATTTCCCTGAGCTTCAAGATGGGGAGAGATTAAGCTGGCCTAGTTCTAGGTGGTTAATATAGGGTCTCTGAAGTTCTGGATTGTGGTTTGTTGATTTTCTTTTGCAGTTTTGCTGCTCCTGCAATGCCCTTCACTCCATCCTGCTGGGCATTGTATGTTACCCCCTGGCCAGAGACAAAAAGCTGTTAAACTAGAGTCTTGTGATAAAAGCACATTCAAATGTAGATGTAATAAAAGTGGGAAACCACAGTGAGGGAGGGGTCTATCACCCATTTGCAAAATGGTTACTTTTTATCTGCCAGACTACATGCCCTCCTCTTCTGGTGAGATCATACCCCCTCAGTAGTAAATGATCAGGAACAAAAGTCTGTGAACTTAATCAGATGTCTCATTACTTATTTGGGTCCTTGATGGAGGCCTATTTTTTCTGCTGTAACATGGTCCCTTCTCTCCTTGTTTCTGGTGTGGCCGTCCTACCCCATCATTCCTGTTCATAATCGTTGCAATTACTGTCTCTAGGTGGGCTGGGTGGGTTTGGTACTAGGAGCCACCTATTAGGGAGTACATACGACGCTTAATTTTCTGGGTCTGGGATACTTCATTAAATATAATTGTTTCTAATAACATTCATATCCCAACAAATTCCAGTAATTCATCATTTTTGATTACTGAGTAGTACTCCATTGTATAGATGTACCACAGTTTCCTTATCCACTCGTCAACTGTTGGACATTTGGGCAGATTCCATGACTTTGCTATTGTAAACAGTGCTGCTATGAACATGGTCGTGCTTGTGCTATCGAGGTGAACCTCTGCTGCATGGGGGGTTATTCCCAAAAGTGGAATAGCAGGGTCATATGGCATTTCAATCTTTAATTTCTTTAAGAATCTCCAGACAGCTCGCCAGAGTGGCTGTATGAGCCTGCATTCCCACCAGCAATGTAGGAGAGTTACCCTCTCCCCACATCCTCTCCAACATTTGTTGTTTGTATTGTGGATTTTTGCCATCCTGACCGGGGTGAGATGATATCTCAGGGAAGTTTGGATTTGCATTTCCCTGATGGCTAAAGAAGTGGAGCATTTTTGAAGATATTTGTTAGACATTTTAATTTCATCCCTGGTAAAATTTCTTTTAAGTTCCAGGGCCCATTTCTTAATTGGGCCACTGGTTTCCTTGGTCTTTAGTTGTCTAAGTTCTTTGTGCACTCTGGACAGCCAAGGTCTATCAGATGTGTGGTTAGTGAAGATTTTCTCCCATTCTGTGGGTTGCCTTTGAGCTCACGTTACAATCTCTTTATCTGAACAGAAGCTCTTTAATTTCACAAGATCCCAACTGTTGAGAGTTGGTAGTAGTGACTGTGCCATTGGATGTCTGTTTAGGAAATGTTGGCCTAGCCCAATCAGCTCGAGGGTGTTCTCTATCCTTTCAACTATGGCTTTTGTAGTCTCTGGCCTGATATCAAGGTTCTTGATCCATTTGGAATTAAGTCTTGTACATGGTGACAAGCATGGGTCCAGCTTTAATCTTCTGCATGTGGAGATCCAGTTTTGCCAGCACCATTTGTTGAAGATGCTGTTCTTTTTCCATTGGATTCTTTGGGCCCCTTTGTCAAAGACCAAATGGATGTAACTTTGTGGGCTTATATCTGGGTCTTCAATCCTTATCCATTCATCTGTGTGTCTATTTTGGAGCCAGTACCAGGCTGTCTTTATAACTATGGATTTGTAGTATAGACTAAGGTTTGGTATGGCAATACCTCCAGCTGTGTTTTTGTTACTCAGGATTGTTTTTGCTATCCTGGGTCTTTTGTGCCTCCATATGTACTTTGAGATTGTTTGGTCAACTTCTTTGAAGAATTGCTTTGGGATTTTGATTGGTATAGCATTGAATCTGTATATTGCCTTTGGTAGGATGGTCATTTTTACGATGTTGATTCTGCCAATCCAGGAACAAGGGAGGTCTTTCCACCTTCTGGTGTCTTCTGCAATTTCTTTCTTTAGGGTTTTAAAGTTTTCATTGTTAAGGTCTTTTACCTCCTTAGTTATGTTTATACCAAGGTATTTCATTTTTTTAGGGGCTATAGTAAATGGGATTGTTTCTCTCAAGGCTTTTTCACTTCTTTCATTCTGGGCATATAGGAAGGCCTCTGATTTTTGCACATTTATTTTGTATCCTGCCACCCTGCTGAACTTCTCAATTAGTTCCAGGAGCTTCCTGGTGGAGTTTTTGGGATCACTCAGGTATAAGATCATGTCATCTGCAAATAGGGATAGCTTGACTTCTTCCTTGCCAATTTGAATCCCTCTTATGTCCCTTTCTTGTCTTATGGCTTCAGCTAAGACTTCAAGTACAATATTGAATAGAAGTGGTGAGAGTGGACAGCCTTGTCTAGTTCCTGATCGAAGTAGGGAATGCTTCCAATTGTTCCCCATTGAGCATAATCCTTGCTGTGGGCTTGTTGTATACAGCGTTTATTATATTGATAAAGGTTCCTTCCATTCCTACTGTCTCTAGCGTTTTGATCATAAAAGGCTGTTGGATCTTGTCAAAGGCTTTTTCTGCATCTATCGAGATTATCATGTGGTCTTGGACTTTGGACTGGTTTACGTGATGAATTACATTTATTGATTTGCGTATGTTGAACCCACCTTCTGTGCCGGGGTGAAGCCTACTTGGTCCCCGTGAATGATCTTTTTAATATGATTTTGAATCCTATTTGCTAAGATTTTGTTAAGAATCTTTGCGTCTGTGTTTATCAGAGAGATCGGACTATAGTTTTCTTTTTTAAGTGAGTCTTTATTAGGTTTTGGGATTAAGAGGATATTAGCTTCATAGAAGGAATTTGGTAGTGTTCCTTCCTTTGCTATTTGATGGAACAGTTTAAGGAATATTGGTATTATTAACTCCTTAAATGTCTGGTAGAACTCTGTACTGAATCCATCTGGTCCAGGACATTTTTTGGTGGGAAGATTCGAGATTACTTCTTCAATTTCCTTATATGTTATAGGACTATTTAAATAATTCACAACTTCCTGATTCAATTTAGGTAAGTTGTGTTTACTTAGAAATTCATCCATCTCTTTTGTGTTGTCAAACTTCACAGAGTATAAGTTTTTGAAATATGATGTTATAATTCTCTGGATTTCTTGGGTATCAGTAGTGATAACTCCATGTTCATTTCTGATTTTGTTACTTTGGGTTTTCTCTCTCCTGCTTTTGGTTAATTTAGCTAGTGGTGTATCAATCTTATTGATTTTTTCAAAGAACCAGCTTTTTGACTTTTTGATTTTTCTATCATTTTCTTAATCTCAATTTCAGATATTTCTCCCCTTATTTTGCTAATCTCCTCTCTTCTACTACTTTTGGGATCAGATTGCTCTAGGTTCTCTAAAGCTTTAAGCTGCATTGTTAAGTTATTTATTTCTGATGTTTCCATTTTTTTGATGTAGGCATTAAGAGCTATGAACTTACCTCTTAGAACAGCTTTCATTGTGTCCCAGAGATTTTGGTAAGTTGTATTTTCATTATTATTCACTTTCAGGAAATCTTGAATTTCCTTTTTAATTTCTTCCTGAATCCAGTTCTTATTCAGCATCATATTGTTAAGTTTCCAGGAGTTGGTGTATTTTCTCTTGTTTGATGTGTTGTGGATGTCCAGCTTTAGGCTGTGGTGGTCTGATAGGGCACAGGTTAGAATTTCAACTTTCTTGTATATGTGTAGATTCGTTTTGAGGCCCAATATGTGATCTATTTTGGAGAAAGTTCCGTGTGCTGCTGAGAAAAATGTGTATTCTTTGGTGTGTGGGTGAAAAGTTCGATAGATATCTGTAAGGTCAATTTCTTTCAGGGTTTGATTAAGTTCCAAAGTGTCTCTGTTAGGCTTTTGACCTGTTGATCTATCCCATGTTGAGAGGGCGGTGTTGAGGTCCCCAAGAATTATCGTTTGGGGGTTGATTTCTTGCTTTAGACGCTGTAGGGTTTTCTTAATGAATGTGGAGGGGCCCGTATTGGGTGCATATATGTTCAGTATTGTGAAGTCTTCCTGGTGAATTGTACCTGTGACTAAAATGTAGTATCCATCCGTGTCTCTAATAATTTTCTTTGCTTTGAAGTCCACTTTGTCTGATAGCATAATGGCTACCCCTGCCTGTTTTCTGCTTCCATTTGCTTGTAGAATTGTTGACCCAGCCTTTTATTTTTAGAGCATGCCTATCTTTTGTGGTGAGATGGGTTTCCTGCAGGCAGCAGATTGATGGATTGTGATTTTTAATCCAAGTTTGCAATCTGTGTCTCTTGATCGGTGAATTAAGTCCATTAACATTTAGTGTTATAATGGAGAAACTATTTTTAATTCCAGACATTTATTATGTTTAGTAGTTTTTATAAGTATACTGCTTTGCTTTTAATGGTGTTATATTTGCCTTCTGTTCTCCTGGATATGCCTGTTTTTTTCTTCACACTTGAATATCATTTCTAGCATCTTTTGAAGGCCTGGTTTGGTGGACATGTATCCCCTCAAGTTGTCTTTGTGCCGTTAAATTTTTCTTTCTCCCTCGATGATGATTGATAGTTTTGCAGGGTAAATCAGCCTGGGTTGACATTTTTGCTCATTCAATACTTGAAGTATGTCTCTCCAAGCTCTTCTTGCTTTTACTGTTTCGACTGAGAAGTCATTTGTTATTTTAATAGGTTTACCTTTAAAAGTGACTTGTTTTTTCTCCCTTGAAGCTCAGCACCAGTTCTTTATCTTGAATGTGGAGTGTATTAACTCTTATTTGCCGTGGCGTGCTTCTGTTTTGGTCGTATCTGTTTGGGGTGTGGAATGCCTCTTGTATATGGATGGGCCTCTCTTTGTTTATATGAGGAAAGTTTTCCTTGATGATCGTATGAAAAATTTCCTCAGGGGTGTTATTTTGAGATTCTTGCTCTGATATTCCATGAATTCGCATGTTAAGCTTCTTCAGGGTGTCCCATATCTCTTGGATATTTCTCTCAAGTATCTTTTTGGCTTTTACAAACTCTTCCATTGATCTGGTTAGTACTCCCACTTTATCTTCAAGGCCTGAAATTCTGTTTTCTGCTTCATTAGTTCTGTTGATAAGACTCTCTGTGGCGTTCTGGGTTGAAGATAACTTGTCTTTTAGCTCAGTTTTAAACTCTGCTTGAGTTTGTTTTAACTGCTCTATGCCACTTTTTGTTTCTTGCACTGTTTTTCTCAACTCCTCCAGATGTCTGTTGTGTTCCTCTTCAAAGCGATTGATTCGATTATGTAATTCCTCCCGCATTTCCTCTTTCATAGTATTGAACATGGTAATGATCATATTTTGAAAGTCGTTATCCTGGGTCAGGCTTTCTTGGCCTTTTTCCGCGGGTTTGTTCTTGTTGGAGTCTAACATTATGGGATTAATTTCTTCAGTGGGAAATTTGTTTACTTGAGTGTTGCTTCTCATGGATTTGCACTTTGACTTTGACATTGTTGTTTTAACTCTTAAGATCTTTCAATTTCACTAAACTGAATTATTTGGCCTGGGGTTCTGGGGGTGGGCAGGAACAGAGCTTACCTAGGTCGCGGGTGAGGCCCGGCTGGACCGTGCGCGCGTCCCGACCTGCGGAGCGGGGTGGGGAATGGGCGCTCTTACAATCTTACTGCCTCCTCTTCTGCAAATTTCCCCTAGCTTCAGGATGGAGAGAAATAGTCAGCCTGCTTTTAGGTGGTTGATATAGGGCCTCTGATGTTTGGAATTACGGTTTATTGATTTTTTTTCAGTTTTGCTGCTCCTGCAATGCCCTGGGCTCCATCCTGATGGGTATTAGATGTCATGACCCTGGCCAGAAATAAGAAGCTGTTAAAATAGTCTTATTATAAAAGTAAATTCAAAGGTAGATGGAATAAGAGTAGGATACAGTGGTGAAGGCTGGGTCAGTCTCCCATTGCAAAATGGTTACTTTCTATCTACCAGACTGTATGCCCTCCCTTTCTGGTAAGATCATACCACATCAGTTGCAAGTGACCAGGAAGGACAGTGTGTGAGCTTAACCAGATGTCTCATTATTTACTTGCAGTCCTTGATGGTGGCCTATAATCTCTGCTGTAACATGATCCCCTCTTTCCTTGTTTCTGGCAGGGCCCTCTTTTCCCTTCTCTCCTGTTTATAATATTTGCAATTACTGTAGGTATTACACAGATTTATCTTTGAGTGTGTCACTAAGTGGGTTTGATACTGGGATCCACCTATTAAGGAGTACATATGGCACTTAATTTTCTTTTTTTTTTTTTGTTTTTGGCACTTAATTTTCTGTGTCTGGGATACTTCACTCAATATAATTGTATCTAATTCCATCCATTTCCCTGCAAATTGCATTAATTCATCATATTTGATGGCTGAGTAGTATTCCATTGTATAAATATACCACATTTTCCTTATCCACTCGTCAACTGTTGGACATTTGGGTTGAATCCATGACTTTGCTATTGTAAACAGTGCTGCTATGAACATGGTCGTGCTTGTGCTGTCGGAGTGAATTTTTGTAGTATGGGGTGATATTTCCAAAATGGAATAGCTGGGTCACATGCATTTCGATCTTTAACTTAAGAATTGCCAGACAGCTCACCAGAGTGGTTGTATGATCCTGCATTCCCACCAGCAATGTAGGAGTTCCCCTCTCTCCACATCCTCTATAGCATTTCATGTTGATTTTGCCATCCTTACCGGGGTGGGATGATATCTCAGGAAGCTTTTGATCTACATTTCCCTGATGACTAAGGATGTGGAGCATTTTTTAAGATATTTGTTAGACATTTTAATTTTGTCCTAGGTAAAGTTTCTTTTAAGTTCCAAGGCCCATTATTTAATTGGCCCATTTATTTCCTTGGTGTTTAGTTTTCTAAGTTCTTTGTGCACTCTAAATAATAGAGCTCTATCAGATATGTGGTTAGTGAAGATTTTCTCCCATTCTCTGGGTTGCCTTTGTGCTCGAGTTAAAATCTCTTTATGTGAACAAAAGCTTTTTTTTTAACTTTTTTTTTTATTTCAGCTCATACAAACTTATTAGGTACACCAGTTCCCTCCCTTCCTCCTCCTCCCCCCGTAGCCCTGCTCCCCCTCCCCACTCCTTTCCCTCCCCATCCCCCAGTACCTCCCGCCCCAATTCCAGAGAGTCCTTTCTTGTGCATGTCTGATTTTCCTCTGGGCCCTCCTCTCCGATGACGTACAAGGACCCAGTGGCCTTTCCCTGAACCCTTTCCCGTGTTCCCCTTAGGTATAGGAACACTGCCGTGGCTGCCAATCCTTTACCTCCAAGGCTCTTGGTGCCTTTAGCAGATGCTAGACTTTGTGAGGTCCACAGTGGGTTGTACAATACGCAGGGCATGCAAAGTCCAATTATGATTGCTTCAGCCCTAACTAGTATAGAGTATCTTATAGATCATTGCTCCTCCCATCCTTTTGCTCTTACACTCTTACCGCCCCCTCTTCCGCAAATTTCCCTGAGCTTCAAGATGGGGAGAGACTAAGCTGGCCTAGTTCTAGGTGGTTGATATAGAGTCTCTGAAGTTCTGGATTGTGGTTTGTTGATTTTCTTTTGCAGTTTTGCTGCTCCTACAATGCCCTTCACTCCATCCTGGTGGGCATTGTATGTTACCCCCTGGCCAGAGACAAAAAGCTGTTAGAGTCTTGTGATAAAAGCACATTCAAAGGTAGATGTAATAAAAGTGGGAAACCACAGTGAGGGAGGGGTCTATCACCCATTTGCAAAATTGTTACTTTTTATCTGCCAGACTATATGCCCTACTCTTGAAGAAGAGTATTTGTAAATCCACAAAGTGAAAATTCTCAAGCATTTCCAAACTGTTCAAAAGCCATAAAATCCACATAGTCAGATTTATCAGCAACATCCCACTCCCGGTACCAAATTCTGTTTCAGTCTGCCTACATGGTAGCTGATAAATGACCATCACACAGCTTAAGGGAATAAGGAGTTTACTTTCTTATGACAGTCTGGTTACAGTTCTCAGTCCAGCTTGAAGGGAGAGCATACACCAACACCAGGGCTGAGGGACCTGGCCACCATCACCATATAATGGCTGAGAGATGGACAATCTTTCTTGCCAGACCAGCATGTCTTGCCAAGTGAAAAGAAGGATGCCAACTCTCTCAACCAGTTCTCTGTGATTTATTCAGGACCTGATCCCACCCACCATGGTCTGGGTCTTTCCCATCAGCTAGACAGTCTCCTTCAGGTTTGCTCTGGGCTTAACTCAACCATCAACTCTCTACAACTGTGCCCAGAGCTCAAACTCTCAACAGTCAAGTTGACAACTCTGCTTAACTATGACACCCTGTCTGTCTCCTTTATTTTTAGGCCCTCCCTTTCCTTCCCTCTTGTGTAATCATTTGCAAATACAATGGGTATTACAGAGATTTACCTTTGAATATGTCATTAGTGTGTTTGGAACTAAGATCCACTTATTAAGAAGTACACATGGTGTCTAAGTTTCTGTGTCTGGGATACTTCACGCAATATAATTTTTTGAATTCCATCCATGTCCTGCAAATTTTATGAGTTCATCTTGTGTGACGGCTGAGTAAATGTGCAACATTTTCATTATCCATTCCTCAACTGTTGGCCATTTGGGTTGATTCCATAACTTTGCTATTGTAAATAGTGCTGCAATGAACATGGCTGTCCTTGTGTCACTGTAGTGAATTTCTTCATTATGGGGGATTATTCCAAGTAGTGGCATAGCAAGGTCTTATGGCATTTCACTGCTTGACCCTTTGGAAATCACCATACTGATCTACAAAGTGATTGTATAAGCCTGCATTCCCACCAGCAAAGTTTCAGAGTTCACTTGTCTCCATATCTTTTCCAGCATTCTGTTGTTTTTATTATTGTGGATTTTTGCTATCCTGACTGATGTGACATGATATCTCAGGATAATTGATTTGCATTTCTTTGAGGGCTAGGGGATGTAAGGAATTTTTAAAGATATTTCTAAGACATTTCTATTTTGTCTCTTGAAATGTTTCTTTTCAGTTCTTACGCCCAATTTTTAATAGGGCCATTTATCTCTTTGGTGTTTAATTCTTTGTACATTCTGGATAATATAGCTCTAACAGATATGTGGTTAACAAAGATTTTCTCCAATTCTGTGGGGTTCCTTTTTGCTCAGTTTACAATCTCTTTATCTGAACAGAAGCTCTTTAATTTCACAAGATCCCACTTATTGAGTGTTGGTTCTAGTGACTGTGATATTGGATTTCTGTTTAGAAACTGTTGGCCTACCCCAATCAGCTCATGAGGGTTCCCTACACATTAAACAAGTGTTTTTTATAGTCTCTGGCCTAATACTAAAGTCCTTGATCCAGTTGGAATTAATTTTTGTGCATGGTGATAAGTATAAGTCCAGTTTTAATGTTAGGAATGGTGATATTCAGTTATGTAAGCACCATTTGTTGAAGATGCTGCTCTTTTTCCATTGAATTTCTGGGCCCCTTTGTGAAAGATCAAATGGCATGGCTGCAACTATGTGGGCTTATATCTGGGACTTCAACCCTTATCCATTGATCCACATGTCTATTTTAGAGACAAGACAAAGCTGTTTTGTTACTATAGATTTGTAGTTTGGATGAAGGTTTGTTATGGCGATACCTCCACCAGTGTTTTTGTCACTCAGGATTGTTCTTGATATCCTGGGACTTTTGTGAGCCCATATTAATTTTCAGATTGTTTGGTTAATTTTGTTAAGGAATATTCATCAGGAACAAGGCCAGCCAAATCTCTCCCCATCCTAAAACTCAGGGAACTTTATTAAAGAGGGGATGGCAATATTGTAAAAGCCTAAAGATGAGGAGGACCAATGACATTGCAAGGTACTCCACATACGTTCAAGGCTGTAGCAACCAGGATATAGCCACAATGTGATTGGACCTTGTCTGACCTGCATAATGGCTAATATGTCAACGACCCCCCAAAGTCTAACACAGATCACAGGGTAGAAGGCTTCAGGCATTAGTATCCTTAGAGGCAAGGGGTTAAACAATCATAATAGAGCTCCCATACTAGCGGCTAGCCAAAGAAGGGTCCCCAAGCTATGTCACTGAGTCCTGAACCCTCACTAGCGTAGACTACTCTGAAGGAAATTCAATGCCCTTATAGAGATGTTCTGGAGAATGGGAGGGAGAAAGCAGGAAGCACCAAGAGAGTACGAAGGAAGGAAAGAAGGTGAGAGAGAGGGGAAGGAGAGTGAGAAGGGTGAGAAAGTGGAATGGTGGGGACTCTTGCAGTGCTGGGCACAAAAGCAGCAACTATTGCAGTGGTCCAGCCAGGGCTATTCTTGGGATATGATAGGGTCATAGTGGTTGATGCCATTAAGAAACAGAGACACTATGCAGGGGAAAGATGATGTCCATTTTATTGTGCAGGAACAAATATTTATGTAGGGCAAGCTGGCCAATCCCACCACTGGCACATACACAGGGGACCCTTTTGGGGGCCAACCAGACCAAAAGTTCTGACTGTCATTCTAAAGCACTTATCAGCAGGGAAATTCCATAGAGGCACTGGGATTCTGGCTGGGAGTGGGCCAAGCCACCATTAAGTGTGCTTAACTGGCTTGTGAACAGAGTGGCTTTTGCTCACTCTGCAGCCTGGTCACAGCAGTAAACCAACCATGCTCACCTACAGGGGACAACAGGAAGGAAGGGAGAGAGAAGGAGAAGAAAGGGGTTACCTATTGAGGTTGTATAACTAGGCAAAGAAGTAATAAAAAATGGAAGATGTTAGGGAAGCAGCAGGAAGTTGGAATGGATGCGTTCTGCACTGGATGGATATTGCTCCAGGGATGACAGTGGGCTAGCCAGAACTGGAGGTGCAGGAACTGAGCTAATACTAGGGAAGCATAATCTAGGCCAAGGGAGGGACATGTGTGAAGGCCCCTGAGGCTAGACTGTGGCCCAAATGTTGGGAGAATAGGAATGAACGGGCATGGTTGGAGCAGGTGGCGGGGCAAGTCATATCAGTAGGGCCATCTGAGGCACTGGGACTTAGTGGGCTGGTGGGAGAGAGCTAGTAGCCCTGGAAGGCAGTGGGTAGAGAAAACCAAATCCAAACCCCTCAAAGGTAGCGTGACTGCATTGTTTGCTGTTGCCTTCAGGTGGTGGCATGGGGAAGAGCCAGCAGAGAATGAAACTATGTATATCTCCAGTTACAAGGAGCTAGGCCAGTCACAAGAAACCAGCTGCTTCCTACTGGGCCTGAAGTGTAGACAGGCAGCAGGCAAGACAGCACTGAGCTTGCAAGGAGGAAGGCATACAGGACTTGCCAACCCATAGCGATTGTTAGCAGCCAACAAAACCAGGGTATGAGGTGGAAGTCTGGGGCTCACTGATGTGGTGGGGAACCCCTCACCATAAGTATAAGAAAAAGAAGCTGGGGTTGGGGTGGTAGTACAGAGTAGAGATGTTCTGGGTTCCAGAGTGGGGAAGACAGGGAAAGGGGGAAAGAAGGAGGGAGAGGGATGAAGGACAAGTAAAAGAGGAGGAAGAGAAGAAGAAAGGAGAGGGAGGAGAAGGAGACAGAAGAAGACAAAGAGGAGGGGATGAAGGAGGAAGAGATGGGAGAAGAAGAAGGGATGAAGGAGGAAGAGTTGGAAGAAAAGGAGGAGAATGAGGAAGAGAAGAAAGGAGGAATACAAAGAGCAAGGGAAGAAAGGAAGAGGAGAAGGAGAAGGAAGAGATGGAAAAGGACCAGGATGAGGAGAAGGAAGAGGTGGAGTAGGAGTAAGAGGAGAAGGAGAAGGAGGAGGAGGAGGAGGAGGAGGAGAAAACAGAGATGGGTACACATGCTCTTGAAGACACAAAAAATAGATTAGCCAGGGGTTGAGAGATGACTCAGGGGTTAAGACTCTGTCTCACAAGCAGAAGTTCCTGAATTCCCTTCCCAGGTCCCACATAAAAATGCCAGGTGGAAATGTCAGTGGGCTGCACTTCCAGTCCTGGAAGGCAGCACCTGGAGAATCTGAGAGCAAAGCAAAAAGGAGGTAGAAGTAATCCAAGATAATTCCTGAGGTCACTCTTGATCTTCCACAGGGACATACAGTGCCCTCTGACACAGACACACAGACACACGACACACACACACACACACACACACACACACACACACACACGAGAAAAAAAATGTACTATCTAGGCGCAAATGGATCAATGTGAGGAGTCATGATTGGAAGAGTGCTGAAGCAGGTGCAAAGCTATGGCATCCATCCCCAGCACCACACACACAAACTAGAGGCACGTGGTCAAAGGTCATCCTCAGCTACATAAGTTCAGAGCCAGCCTGGGCTTCCAGGAGCAGAGAAGAGTGGAGTTTTGTGGTGAAAAGCCAAAAGGGAGAAGGAGACACATGGAGGGAATGGGAGCTGCTGCCTGGCAGAGGAAAGGCATGGTCAAGGGTGGGGGTCATTGACCCTCCAAAGTCTATTATGGATCACAGGCTCTAAGATTCTTAGAGGCAAAGGATGAATAGCCCCAATTGTATTCCTATACTAAAGGGGAACACAGAAAGGCGCTCTAGGCAATGCTACTGAACTCTTACACCTCATCAGAGAGGAGAACCCAGAGGGAAGTTTGACATGAACACTAAAAGATGCTCCAGGAAAAATGGTGAAGGGGGCACTGGGAGAATGGGAGGGGGGGAAATGAAGTTGAAAAGGGTGGAGGGAGCAAGGGGAGACAGGGAGGGGAATGGGGTACCTATTAAATTTGTATAAGTGGAAAAAATAAATTAAAATATTAAAAAGAAAAGCATACAATACTAAACAGCAAGGAGATAAATGCTTCAATTTTTTATTAAAAATGTGTTGGGAACTCAAAAGAAACTTCTCCAGGGATGAAAGTGAAATGTCTAACAAATATCTGAAAAAAATGTTCCACATCCCTAGCTATCAGGGAAATGCAAATCAAAACATCCCTGAGATATTATCCCACCCTGATCAGGATGGTAGAAATCCTCAATACACACAACATCAAATGCCAGACAGGATGTGGAGAGAAGAAAACACTCATACATTGCTGGTGGAAATTCAAGTTTATGCAACCCCTCTGGCAATCAGTTTGGCCATTTCTAAAAAAAAAAAATTCAAAGACTGAAATGCTATATGACCCTGCTATACCAATTCTGAGAATAATCCACCAGAAGGCAGAAAATCTTTACAGTGACACAAGCACAATGATCCATGTTCACTGCAACATTATTTATTATAAGAGAATCATGGAATAATCCCAAATGCCCAAAAGTTTATGAAGGGGTAATGAAAATGGTGCCCATTTACACAATGGAATACTACAGATTCATCAAAAAATGATTTACTGAAATTTGGCGGGAAATGGATGGGATTAGAAGAGATGTATCCCAGACCCAGGAAGTTAGACACTGTATATTCTTTCTAAAAGGTGGGTCCTACTTTTAAACACACTTAATGACATATTAAAAGATAAATCTCTGTAATACCTACTATAATCTCAAAATATTATAAACAGGAGGGAAGGGGAAAATAGGGCCCCCCTAAAAAAAGAGATAAGGAATCATGCTTCAGTAGAGAAAATAGGTCACCTTTGATTACTGCATGTAAATAGTAAGACATCTGGTGCTGCTCACTCTCACTTCCCTTCCTCATCACTGACACTGAACATATTTTATCTCAACAATCAGCGAGAATATAGCAACTGTCAGATAGATGATAACCATCCAACGAGGGGGACACTGACCCCCACACACTGCTATATTACACTCTAATTCTTCCATCTAACTGAGTTTCTTCTTATATCAGAATCTTCATTTAAACAGTTTTCTGTCTTTAGTTGGGAAGTGATAGTCAATATAAATCAGGATGCAAACAAGGGCATTGCAGGAAAACAAAACTGAAACAACAACCAATCATAATTCAGAACACCAAAGACCCTACATTGATCACCTGAATCCAGACCAGCCAAATCTTTCCACATCATAAAGTTCACAGAATCTTGAGGAAAAGAAGGCAGCAAGATTGTAAGAGCCTAAAGATTGGGAAGACCAATTATATGCAAGTTACTCCACATAAGTTAGGGCTACGGCAGCCTGACCTGCACAATTGCTGACATGTCAAGGCCCCCCAAAGTGTATCATGGATCACAGGGGAGAAGACTACAGGCAGTAGGATTCTTAGAGGTAAAGGGTTAACAGTCATAAAAGAGTTCACATACTAATGGAAAGACCAAAAAGGGCTTCCAGTCTTTGCCACTGAGTCTTGAACCCTCACGTGGATGGAGTACACAGATGGAGATTTCAAGTTCACAGAAAAGGATGCTCCAGTTGAGGGGAGGAGGGAAGAGGGAGGCACTGGGAGAGGGGGAGAGAAGAAGGGGGTTGAAAGGAGAGGGGAAGGGGGGACAGTGCAAATGGGAAACACTGAGAAGGGGGGAATGGCAAGGACAGGGTACCGATTACGCTTGTATGATTAGGAAAAAGAAAAAGAAAAAATAATGAAAAGTAAAAACAAGAAAGAAGGAAGGAAGGAAGGAAGGAAGGAAGGAAGGAAGGAAGGAAGGAAGGAAGGAAGGAAGGAAGGAAGGAAGGAAGGAAGGAGAGAGAGAGAGAGAGAGAAAGAAAGAAAGAAGAAAGAAAGAAAGAAAGAAAGAAAGAAAGAAAGAAAGAAAGAAAGAAAGAAAGAAAGAAAGAAAGAAAGAAAGAAAGAAAGAAAGAAAGAAAGAAAGAGAAGGAAAGACTAGTGGTGTGTGAAGGGAGATAAAACAGGAACCTAGACTTTATCCATGAAGACTGAAGTTTATTCAGAAAGCTCCTCCAAAACTCCAGCTAGGGGAGAATCGAATTCTCCTCCACATGAAAATTTCTCTGACTTGCAGGCAGGGGTGAAAGCTTTTAACATCTGGGATATAGGGTGAAGGGATTTGGGGTTTGACCAATTATCAGATTAACATTATTGGTGGGTTATCTAATGGACATCTGTTTTATCTCATATATTTCTGATATTTCTCCCCTGATTTTTCTAATCTCCTCTTTTCTACTGCTTTTTGGACTGGATTGTTCTTGTGTCTCTAAATCTTTATGCACCATTGATAAGCTATTTTTTCTCCCTTTTTTCTCCCATATTTTATTTTTTTCCCAATCATACAACCGCAATAGGTGTCCCTGTCCTCTTCCTCCCACCTCCCCTCCCGAATCATTGCTTAGTCATTTACTTGTAATGTTTCCATTTTTTTGGTATAGGCATTAAGAGCTATAAACTTACCTCTTAGGAGGGCTTTCATTGTGTCCCAGAGATTTTGATATGTTTTATTTTCATTATCCTTCACTTCTAGCAAATCTTGTATTTCCTTTTTGATTTGTTTCTGAACCCATTTTTCATTCAGCATCATAATGTTTAATTTCCAACAGTTAGTGTATTTTTTGTTATTTGTTGTATTTTGGATGTCAAGCTTTAGCCTATGGTGGTCTGATAGGGTTCAGGTTATGATTTTAACTTTCCTGTATATGTGGAGATTCATTTTGTGGCCCAATATGGATGAAGATTAGGCATCAGGGTTTATTATGCAATGTTTGGATTAAGTATCCTAACAGCTTTAAGAAGATAAAATAGTGTGGGTGTATTAGCCAGGGGTTGAAGTTGAGTAGGATTTGGCATCTTTTCAATTGTTAGGGATATGTGAGGGTGAATAAGATCCTGAAAGGGTGGGAATATGGGACTTTGTGTATGCTGTATAGAAATCTTAAGCTATGGTGACTCTTATTTTAGATTAAAAAGAAAATAAAATTTTGGGGGGAGTTAAGTGCAAAATTCTCTTCTTTTGTATGGAGTTGGTCTGCTGGTCTGAGCCCTGTGGTTTCCATGGCCTTGATTAAATTCCTGAAGAATTTTTTAATGATTAGCAAGGGCAGGTTTGGATGAAAGTATGGATTCGTTAAGAAGTGAGGAGGATGGGTGAGCTTAGGTGGGAGATGGAGCCTACCAACTTGTGGATTGTGGGGCTGGGCCACAGTAGCAGTGTGCTCCAGGAGGAAAGGGAACTGATTCCTATTTTTAATACATTTATTTATTTATTTTATTTGCTTATTTGTTACAAGTGTGTGAAGGAAGGAAGGAAGGAAGGAAGGAAGGAAGGAAGGAAGGAAGGAAGGAAGGAAGGAAGGAAGGAAGGAAAGAAGGAAGAAAGAAAGAAAGAAAGAAAGAAAGAAAGAAAGAAAGAAAGAAAGAAAGAAAGAAAGAAAGAAAGAAAGAAAGAAAGAAAGAAAGAAAAAGATTTTAATATTCCTCCATAGACTAGAGAGTATCTCAGGAGAAATAATTACATACACATGTTGGTTAAGGCTAGAGAAGCGAAGGGCAGTGTCCCTATAAGTGGATCTACCCAAAGAAAGGACACTTACCTGTGCAGAGGCCTGAGCCCCAACTAGAGCAGACATTTGAAAGGAAACCTAAGGCCCACAGAAGAAAACAGACAGGAGCTTAGGAAGGAGTGAGATGGATTCATGAAGTGTGGGGAGGGTTGGAAAGGAAATGGAGAGGGAGAAAGGGGGGAAAAGTGGGACAAGGGCAATTACTCAATTTGTTTGTAAAAGAGGAAAATAAATTAAATAAGAAATAAAGAGAAAAAATAAAATAGTAACAAATTGCCCAATAAATCTGTTTGAGAGGAGAGTAGACCACTTAACCCACACTGCTGGAGTGACATGCTATGGTCAGTGAGTTCACGATCTTTTCATGCTGGACTTGAGACAGCTTGTCATACTGAAGAAACACAAGTTGGAGTCTGCATTGCAATAAATGAGTAACAGAAGCAGTATGTGCCTCAACTTCCCCCTTAAGGACAAAGTAGTGGCTGATAATATGTCTCAGAATGTAATGGCTCCTGTGTACAAACCTTGCCTTCTGAATTCAATCCCTACAGTTCACATGTTTAAAAAGACAGCTGACACCTGAGAATTGTTATTTGACCTCTGTACCATGTACATACCTACTCTCTCTCTTTCTATTTCTCTTTTTATCACTTCCTCTCTCATTTCTATAACCAAATAAAATATAATTTTTATTTCTGTTCTTAGTGTTCAGCTGGTTTTCTTTTTTTTAATGGATTCAATTTATTATACAAAGACACAAGGAGTTTTACATTCTTAAAAATTAAGGAAACATTTTTTATTTATTTTTACTTATTTTTTCCACTCATACAAAGTTGATAATACCCCATTCCCCTCCCTCCCTCCACCCCTCCCTGGATCACCTTGCTTCCTCCCCCCTTTTCCCTTTCATTTACAAGTCCATAAGAAATAAAACTTTATGTAGGACCCAAAAATATCTTTAGAAAATAGCTTTATTTTTTTTAATTTAAACTATTTACAAATTGGATGGATTTCTTGTTTTTTTCCCCCATGTTACCTACCTCAGGGTACCCTTGCTACTATAAGGTCCACTTACTCTGGCCAGCTTTGACCATCAGTGATCATTTCCAGAGGACTAAGACCACTTGAATTCCCATATAATTCACTATGACAAGAGAAGTTTTATGTTTGCCAAATGTTTTTATTTTCTCGCATGCACTAAGTAAACATGTAATGAGTGAGCTAATTTTAAAAATATCAGATGAATCAATGTGGAATGGTGTCATTGTTTTGAACTAATGGCTTTCTTTGCACATAAAGTTTGTATCAAAAGGTTTTCAGCATGATTTCAGCCTTGACAAGTTCACCACATAAGCTATTCTTTCTCAGTATATTGCCTTTTAATTCACTGTCCTTGATTCTGGGTAAACACATATGACAGAGGCAAGTTAAGGAAAGAAAAATCTAGCTTGCTTACAACTTCAGGATTTTGTCCGAAATGATAGGAAAGGCAGGGCAGCAGGAATTTGATGTAGCTGATACATGGCATGTGCATTTGGTAAGGAAACAGGGATGCTTTGGGGTGCTCAACACATTTTCTCCTTTTTCTTTAGTATCAAACCCCAGTCCATTGAACAGTCTTACCCACCATCAGCTTTGAGACATGTCATTTCTCTTAACATTATACAGAATTTCCCACAAACTTAAACTCATTCATTTGACATCTAGGTTAATTGTAAAGATTATAAACAGGAGGGATGGGGAAGGAGGACCCCACCAGAAACAAGGAGAGAGGGGACCATGTTACAGCAGAGAAAATAGGCCATCATCAAGGACTGCAAGCAAGTAACGATACATCTGGCTAAGTTCATAGACTTTCCTTCCTGATCATTTGCAACTGATGGGATATAATCTCACAAGATGGGAAGGGTATAGAGGCTGCAATGGGTCTCTCTCTGCAGTCTCCTACTTTTATTCCATCTACCTTTGAATATACTCTTATAACAAGAATCTAATTTAACAGGTTTTTATCTCTGGCCAGGGGGTGACATCAAATACCCATCAGGATGGAGTGAAGGGCATTGCAGGAGCAGCAAAACCGGGAAAAAAAATCCACAAACCACAATTCAGAACATCAGAGAATCTATATCAACCACCTGGAACTAGGCCAGACTAATCTCTCCCCATCCTGAAGCTCAGGGAAATTTGCAGAAGAGGGGGCGGTAAGAGTGTAAGTACAAGGATGGGAGGAGTAATGACATGCTAGATACTCCACACAAGTTAGGGCCGAAGCAATCATAATAGGACTTTTCATGTCCTGCGCTATGTCCAACACATTATTGGCCCCACAAAGTCTAGCATGGACTAAAGGCATTAGGATCCTTGGAGGCTAGGGACTGACAGTCACAATAGTGTTCCTAAGCTTAAGGGGAACACAGGAAAGGGTTCTGGGAAATGCTCCTGGGTCCTTGCACCTTATCTGAGAGGAGGACCCAGAGGAGAGTTTGGCATGCATATTAAAGGTTGCTCCAGGGATTGGGGGTGGAGGCACTGGGGATGGGGAGGGAGGGGTGAGTGGAGGGGGAGCAGGGGTTAGGGAGAGGTGGAGGGAGGGAGGGGACCGTTGTACCTCTTAAGTTTGTATGAGCAGAAATAATAAAAAAAGATAAAAAAGAAATGAAATATTAATCACGAAATTCTATAATACCAACATTCTCAGTGTGCATTGCAAAATGGATAAAAATGGTAAGGTCTTTACGAAGTGATCCTCCATTGCACAATATTCTTTATGCATCATTTTCTTTATCTTTCTCTTATACCTCAGGCTTCATTAACTATCTGCCCTCTCTTCCCCCGAGAGACTGTTGAAATTCCATTTTCAGGAATTTCTTTTTCCCTTTAGAAACAAAATGGTACTTCTTAGAATATAAGAGGAATATCACAGCCTCACTGTGACATCACAGCCTCACTGTGACATTATAGTCACACTGTGTCCTCACAGCTTCACTGTGACCTGACAAACTGACATAACTCACTGTGAAGTCAGCCTTGCCACTGACATAATAGTCTCATAGTGACATCACATTTCTTACATAGCTTCACCGTGACATCACAGCCTCAATGTGACTTCACAGCATCACCACTGACATAACCTCACTGTGATATCAGCCATGCCACTCACATCACAGTCTCACTGTGACCTCACAGACTCTACCGTGACATCACCAACTCCCTATAAGATGACAGGCTTAAGGTGAAACCACAGCCACACAGTGACATCAAAGCCTCATGGTGGCTTCACTTCCTCACCAGGAACATGACAGCCTCACTGTGACATCATACCCTTATCAATCACATCAGCCTCGTTCTGATATCACAACCTAACCAATGAAATCACATCTTCAATGTGATGTCACAGTCTTGCCCCACTAATATCACAGCCTCACTGTGACATCGCAGCCTCATTTCTGATGTTATAGCCTCACCGTTTCATCACAGCCTCACTATGACATCACAGGCTTACCTCTGAAATCATAGCCTAAATGCGACATCACTCCCTCATCACCGACATCTTACCTAGCCTCAGTATGGCATCACAGCCTCACCACTGACCTCACAGGCTCACTGAAACATGACAGCCTCAATTGTGACACCATAGTGTCTCTATTGACATCACAAACTTACTGTGATATCACAAGTTCCCCTTTGACATCACAACCTCACAATAATATCACAGCCATTCCATGCAATCAAAGAATCACTGTCACATAAACATTCACCTCTGACCTCATAGCCTCACTGTGACATTACAGCCTCAGTTTGAGACAATAAAATCACTGTTACATTAGAGCCTCACCAGTGACAATACAGCCTCACCAATGGAATAGCCTCCCTGTGAAAGCAGGCCACTATTGACATCACAGCCTCACTGTGACATCACAATCTCACTGTGCCAGAACAACCTCACTGTGAAATCACAACCTCACTGTGCCAGAACAGCCTCACTGTGACATCACAGCCTCACCACTGATATAACAGGCTCACTGTGATATAGCATCACCAGGGACACCAGAGCCTAATTATATAACATCACTGTGGCATCACCAGTTATATTACATCGACAATGTGACATCTCAGCCTCATCTCTCACATCAGTATCACTTCTGAAATCACAGCCTAACCACTGACCTCACAGTTGCACTGTGACATCACAGCCTCACTGTGACATCACAGCCTCACTGTGACATCATAGCTTCAAGGTGACATCACACCCACACTCTGACCCACAGACTCACCACAGATAGCACAGGCTCACAGTGATGTGTCAGCATCAGCAGTGATATCATAGCCTTTGACATCATAAACAGTGACACCACAGCCTCACATGTTACATCACTGCCTCACTGTAACATCAATCTTCCCACAGATATCACAGCCTGATAGTGACCTCAGACTCACTGTGACCTCACAGTCTAACCTGTTACATCACAGACTCACCTGTTACAGCCTCATTGTGACACCAGCCCCACTACTAACATCACAGCCTCACTGTGCCATCCAACCTTTACAGTGACATCACAACATCACTGTGTCATCATAG
Source organism: Typhlomys cinereus (assembly GCA_023101885.1). Classification (NCBI taxonomy): domain Eukaryota; kingdom Metazoa; phylum Chordata; class Mammalia; order Rodentia; family Platacanthomyidae; genus Typhlomys; species Typhlomys cinereus. The sequence goes on from JALPQD010000776.1 coordinate 359,775, forward strand.
CCTCACTGTGATAGCATAGCCCCACTGTGTCCTCACAGCCTCACTGTGACATTATAACCTGATATTGCCATCACAGCCTCACTATGACATCACAAGCTCACCTCTGAAATTGTAGCCTCATTGTGACATCACTCCCTCACCACTGACATCCTACCTAGCCTCACTATGACACCACAGCCTCACCACTGATCTCATGGGCTTACTGAAACCTGACAGCCTCCCTGTGACACCACAGTTCACTATTGACATCCCAAAGTTCACTGTGACAACAAAACTTCCCCAGTGAAATCATAACCTCACAGTGACATAACAGCCTCATTGTGACTTTACAGCCATACTATGATACCATAGAAGCACCGTGACATAAAGTTTCACCTCTGACATCATATCCTCATTGTGACAGCACAGACTTACAGTGACCTCACAGCCTGCCAACTAACATCAAAGGCTCACCTGTTACATCAAAACCTCATTGTGTCATCAGTCTTACCATCAGTATCACAGCCTCACCGTGATATCACAGCCTCACCAGTGACAGCACAACCACATCTGTGACATCAGCATCGTCACTCTCTTTAGTCAGAACACTGACATCATTGCTACGTAAGTGACAACATGCCCTCACCCCTGACCTCCAGGCTCACTGAAACATGACAGCCTCCTTGTGACAGCACAGTGTAGCTATTGACATCACAATTTCACTGTCACATCACAGCCTCCCCTTTGACATCATAGCCTCATTGTGACATAACAGGCTAACCTGTGAAATCATAGCATCAGTAACACCATGGACATACTCCCTATCCTTGCAGTGACACCACAATCTGATCACTTAAATCTCAGGCTCACGGTCACATGACAGCCTCAACAGTGACATCAGAGCCTCGCCATGGCATTACAGCCTCAGCAATAACATGGTGAAATCAGCCTTGCCACTGACATCACAACTTCTACAGTGACCTCACAGCTTCTCTATGATGTCACAGCCTCATAGTGACATAACAGCTTCACAGTGATATGACATCCTCACTGTGGCATTATAGCCTCATTTCTGACATTACAGCCTAGCCTCCCTATGACACCACAACCTCATCTCTGAAATCTCAGGCTCACAGTCACATGAGAGCCTCAACCTGACAGTGATATCACAGGTTACTATGACATCACAAACTCACTGTGACATCAGCCTCATAATAGCATCATAGTGACATCACATAGCCTTAGCACTGACATAGCCTCACTGTGACATCACAGACTCAATGTGACATCACAGCATCACCACTGAAATCATAGACTCACTGTGACACCAGCCTTGCCACGGACATCACAGTCTCACTGGGACCTCAGAGCCTCCAGTGACATCACCCACTCCTGGTGATTTCACTGGCTCATGGTGACACCACAGCCACACGGTGACATCAAAGCCCCACAGTGGAATCACAGCCTCACCAGTAACACCCTAGCCACATTGTGACATCTCAGCCTCATCACTGACATCAGCCTCACTTATGACATCACAGCCTAACCACTGACACCATAGTCTCATTGTGGAATCAATCTGCACTGACATCACAGCCTCACTGTGACATCACAGCTTCCGGAGTAATATCACCTCATGGAGATATGACAGCCCACAGTGACATACAACCTTCACAGTGACATCACAGTCTCAATGTGACATCACAGCATCACCACTGTCATCAAAGTCTCACTCTTACATCAGCCTAGCCACTGATATCACAGTCTCACTGTGACCTCACAGACTCACCATTACCTCACAGACTCATAGAAACATGACACCCTCCCTGTGACACCTTAGTGTCACTACTGACATCACAACCTCATTGTGGCATCATAGCCTCATCAATTACATCACCAACTCCCTGTGACATCACAAGACCACTGTGACACCACAGCAACACGATGACATCAAAGCCTATGGTAGCATCACAGCCTTAGCACTGATATGCCAGACTCACTGTGACATCATACCCTCGTCACTCACATCAGCCTCATTCTGATATCACAGCCTAACAACTGAAATCACATCCTAACTTTGAAATCATAGTGTTGCTCCACTGACATCACAGCCTCACTATGATATCACAGCCCCACCTCTGAGGGATAGATTCACTGTGACATGATAGCCTCACTATGACTTTGCAGGCTCACCTCTGAAATCATAGCCTTTTTGTGACATCATACCCTCATCACTGTCATCCTACCTAGCCTCACTATGACACCACAGCCTCACCATCACCTTACAGGCTCACTGAAAAATGACAGCCTCCCTGTGACACCTCACTGTCACTACTGAAATCACAACCTCACTGTGGCATTACAGCCTCAACAGTTATATCACATTGTCAATGAGACATCACAGCCTTATCACTCAAATCAGTCTCACTTCTGAAATCACAGTCTACTAATGACTTCAAAGCTGCACTGTGAAATGACAGTCTCACTTTGGCATCAGTCTTACCATGAACATCACAGCCTCACTATGACATCACAGCCTCACCAGTGACAGCATGGACTCACCTGTGACATAAGTGACACCACTGACATTAGTCAGAACTCTGATCTCACTGAAACAGGAGTCACAATACAGCCTCACTATGACATCACAGGCTCATCTCTGAGGTTATAGCCTCACTGTGACATGACATCGCGCTATGACATCACAGGCTCACCTTTGAAATCAGAGCTTCCCTGCGATATCAGAGCCTCACAGTTACCTGTCCAATGGCACAACAAGCTCACCTGTTATATCATCGCCTCATTGTGACATCAGTCTTGCCACTGACATCACAACCTCACTGAGACATCACAACCTCACAGTGACATCACAACCTCACAGTGACATCACAGCCTCATTGTGACATCACAGCCATATCATGCCATTAAAGCATTTATGTGACATAAAGCTTCACTTCTGACATCATATCCTCACTGTGACATCAAAGTCTCAGTTTGATTCACTAGAGCTTCACCAGTGACAATAGAGCCTCACCAATGACATAGTTTCCCTGTGAAAGCACAGCCACTATGACATCACAACCTCACTGTGACATCACAACATCACTGTGACATCACAGCCACACTATGTCAGCACAGCCTCACTGTAACTTCACAGCCTCACCACTGATATGACAGATTCACAGTGACATCACACAGCCTCTCCTCTGACATCACAACTTCAGTATGACTGCACAACCTCACCACTGACATACTAACCTCACTGTGAAATCCAAGCATCACCCCTGATGCACAGCCTCACTGTGTCATCACAACCTCACCATTGATATGTCAGACTCACCGTGATATTACAACCTTACCAGTGACACTATAGCCTCATGGTGACATTATAACCTCAGTGTAGCATCTCAGCCTCACTCGTTATATTACATCATCAATGCAAAATCTTATCCTCATCTCTCACATCAGTCTCACTTCTGAAATCACAGCCTAACCACTGACCTCATAGTTACACTGTGACACCACAGCCTCACTGTGACATCACAGCCTCACTGTGACATCATAGCCACACTGTGTCCTCACAGCCTCACCATGCATCACAAACTCACTGTGGCATCATAACCTCCCAAGTTTCATCACAGCCTGTGACATCACTGCCTCCTGGAAACATCACAGCCAGACTGTGAAATCACAGCCTCACCACTGGTATCTTACCTAGCTTGACCATGACACCATAGCCTCATGACAGATAGCACAGGCTCACAGTGATGTGACAGCCTCAGCAGTGACAACATAAACAGTGAACTCATTTCCCAGGTAAAGAAGTATGGCAGTGGGTTCATGACCATGGAATTCATTGGTCTTACCATGTTCCCCACAATCCCAAAGCAGCTGGCTTGATAGAATGGTGGAATGACCTTTTTTTTTATTATTTATTCAATTGTGTGTGTGCGCATGTGTGTATGTATGTGTGTTTATGTGTGTGTGTGTGTGTGTGTGTGTGTGTGTGTGTGTGTGTGTGTAGAACCGCGGACGAATTCTGGAAACACCATGGACCTCCTCCACCTCCTCCTTGTTTACTCTGCCCTGGGATTCACAGGATCCTCCCTACCAGGACCAGAAATGCAGGCTGCCCCCGCTCCTCCCCAGCATGAATACGTGGGGTCTAGGATCAGAACTCAGGACCTTCCGCCTGCAAGGCAGAGGCTTAACCCCTAAGCTACCTCTCCATACCCTGGAATGGCCATTCTTAGCAGAGAATGAATCATTGCTTCTGACCAGGGAAATCATTTCACAGCTAAAAAAGTACAACAGTGGGCTCATGACCATGGAATTCATTTTTCTTACCATGTTCCCCACCATCCTGAGGCAGCTGGCTTGATAGCATTTCTCTGCAATTCCTGAATAGCTCCAAATTATGCTAACTCTGAGCATCGATGTTTACTCTGGGTTTTAGATTTAGTCTTTGAATAAATGTGTTCTACACCTTGCCATCACCATCTGTATGTCCAGCATCAACGCTGTGATGAAACTGTTCCTGTTTAGGCTTTTACTGCAAGTTCTCTGGCATAGCCATCGACACATTTGTCTTCATTTTGATTATTACTCCCACTCAGCTGTATGTGCTACAAGGGCCTGATGCAGATGTTACTTGATGTTATTTAACAGCTACTGAGGTCAGACAATCCAAGGCCATCATTATGCTAAAATTAAAGTTACTTGCGGAAGCTCAAGCACCTCCAGAACTGGTTTTACCTCCTACATGGGAGCACACTCAAGAAACCCAGAGGGCTTGCTGGTCTGACTCAACTCTTCCCATTCATTAATCCCTATTCACCAGTGGCACGGAAAGGGGGTTCTTTAACAAAGCATTATACATAACACCTCTACCAAACTAAACATAAACTTTTTTGTAGTTAAATGCAGAAAGTCGGTTTTTTTTCCACGCCTTTCCTCCTTTTACACTGCAAGTAAAGCTCACTGGCTGGGGAACAGCCTCTATCTGCCATCGTGGGCCAGTGAAGAGGATTCAGAGAAAATAATACAACCATCAATCAGAAAAAGGAGGGGCGACAAAGGAAAATCATTAGGCTGTAGCCTCAATCGTGCATTCCCGTGCAAGGTGCCCCGACTCGCCGCAGCGGTAGCAGTTGACCTCACTTGTCTTGCTGCAGTTGATGGCTACATGACCAGTTTCTCCACACCTATAGCACTTCACTTTGGTGCAATCTTTTTGAATATGTCCAAATTCTCCACAAGAATAGCACTTCTGCTCATCCGCGTGGTCACAGTCACGAGCCAGATGGCCTGGTTTGCCACAGTTGTAGCAACACTGCTCTCGCTCTCTCTTGGGCTCCTTGCAGTCTTTGGCAATGTGGCCACCTAAAGGCACAATAACAGCATCAGTTAAGTGGTAATAGTCTGGAGGAATGGGGAAGAATTCTCCAGAAGGCAGTATATGCCTTACACCAGCGTCCAATATATGGCACTGCACTGTGTCTCCTATAGCAAGAATTCACAGATCCAGGAATCAAACGGTGGAAGCAGGAATAGCTCCCATTACTATGACCCCTAGTGACCTATTAGGAAAATTTTTGCTTCCTACTCCCACGAGCAAGTGTTCTACTGGTTTAGAAATTTTGGGTCCAGAACAGGGAGTTTTTCTGCCAGGAGGCACAGCAACTATTCCTCCTGGTTCTTTTGGACTTTTGATGTCCTTGGGCCAACAGGCTAAGAAAAGAGTAGCAGTATTAGGAGGGGTGATTGACTCAGACCACCAAGGGGAAATTGGACTGGTTCTCCACAATGGTGGTAAGGAAGAGTATGTCTGGAGTGCAGAAGATCCACTAGGGCATCTCTTGGTATTATCATGTCCTATGATTAATGTCAATGGAAATTTACAGCAACCCAACAGAGGAAAGACAATAAATGGTCCAGATCCTCCAGGAATGAAGGTATGGGTAACCCCTCCATGTAAAGATCCAAGACCTGTGGAAGTGCTTGCATAAGGTGGAGGAAATACAGAATGGATAGTAGAAGAAGGTAGTTAAAAATATCACCTAAGGCCACATAAGCAGTTATATAAATGAGGAGTATACTTGCCATGAATGTTCCTGGTCTAGACTGTCAAGAATATGCATGTGCACATATTCTAAGAAGATATTTATGTTATGTAATGTAATGTTAATATGTAGTTCTGTGATGAAATGTTGTAATCTACATTATGATATTGTGTTATGGGACACTAAAGACTAAGCATTTCTCAAGGGGCATTGTAATTAATCTTGTAGAATAATGCATGTTCGGTTTTATGTAGATAGCTATATTATGTTAGGTGGAATTATGAATCTTAGAGTTTTTGTTTGGAGACTTTTAATGGCCTAAGGAAATGTGATTTGGTGTCAAGTTAACAAGGGGTGGGCATGTGATAGTTAAGCCTGGGTGTGAACTTGGCACATCCAGTATTAACTAAGATGGACTGAGACCACCATTGGAAAGGATTAACTGAGACGACTTGATAGGATTGCACCCGCCCTAGATCAGACCACCAAAGCTCTCATAGGATTCTCCCAGTACTGCATCATATAAAAAGGAGCCACCAAAAAGGACAGATGCCTTCTTGCAGCTGTGCCAGGAATCATTCTTCCTTCCAGATGCCCAGTTTCTTTGAGTAGACCAAGACTCTTGGATTTCTCCAGCCTTCAACCATCACCCACTTGATTACCGAACTGAGCAGCTAAGCTCTTGGCAGCCATCCTTGGAACTACCTTGGATACTGGCAGCCATCCTTAGACTAACTTGGCTACTGGCAGCTATTGCTGGACTACATCAGCCATCAGTTGGCTGTAAGCCAACTCAATAAATTTCATATATATCATATATATATATGTCATATATATACTGTGAATTCCATGACTCTAGAGAACCCTAACTAATACACTCTCTGTGATATCACAACTTTCCCAGTGACATCAAAGCCTCACAGTGACATGACAGCCTCATTGTGACATCATAGCCATACCGTGCCATCAAAGCATCACTGTGGCATAAATCTTCATCTATGAAATCATATCCTCACTGTAACATCACAGCCTCAGTTTGACACAATAAACTCATTGTTACATTAGAGCCTTACCAGTGACAATGCAGCCTCACTAATGCCATAGTCTCCCTGTGAAAGCACAGTCACAACTGATATCACGAACTCACTATGACATCACAACCTCTTGCAATATCACAAACACACTGTGCCAACACAGCCTCACTGTGAAATCAGTGCCTCACCACTGATAGGACAGGCTCATCATGATATAACAGCCTCACCACTAACATCGCAGCCTCACTTAGCCATCAAAACCCCTCCAGTGACATCACAACATTACTGTGTCATCACAGCCTCACTGTGACATCACAGCATCACCTCTAATATGACAGGCTCATGTTGATATTACAGCCTAACCAGTGACATCACAGGCTCATGGTGACATCATAACCCCACTGTGTCTTCATAGCCTCACTGTGACATTACAACATGACAGTGCCATGACACCCTCACTGTAAAATCACAAACTCACTGTGACATCAGCCTTGCACTGACATAATAGTCTCATGGTGACATCACATGAACAACTCTGATATAGCCTCACTGGGACATCACAGCCTTAATGTGACATCACAGCATCAAAACTGACGTAATTGACTTACTGTGACAGCAGTCATTTCCACTGATATCACCGTCTCATTGTGACCTCACTGCTTTCACCATGACATCACCAACTCCCTGTGACACCATGGGTTCATGGTGAAACCACAGCCACATGGTGACATTAATTCTCATAGTGGCATCACAACCACACAATGACCTCCAGCCTAACCACTGACATCATAGGCTCAACTGTTATATTGTAGCCTCATTGTGGCATTAGTTTTACAACTGACATCACATTCTCACTGTAACATCACAGCCTCACCAGTGAAAGCACAGTCTCATCTGTGACATCAACACCGGCACTGACATTAGTCAGAACACTAACATCAGTGCCAGACCACTGACAGCACAACCTTTGACATCACAGCCTCACCAGTGTCACTGTCACGTAACACATTCACCACTGATATTATAAACTCACTATGACAACTTTCCCACTACTGACATTCCAGCCTTAATGTGACATCATATCTTCACCAGTGACATCACAGCCTCATTGGGACATCAGGCTCACCACTAACATCACAGCCTCACTGTACCATCAAAACCTCTCCAGTGACATCACAAAATCACTTGTCATAAGAGCCTCACTGTGACATCATAGCCACACTGTGTCCTTACAGCCTCACTGTGACATTACAACCTGGCAGTCACATCACAGCCTCAATGTGACATCAAAAACTCACTGTGACATCATAGACAAACCATGTCCTCACAACCTCACAGTGAAATTACAACCTAATAGTGACATCACAGCCTCACTGTGACATCACAAACTCTCTGTAACAATCAGCCTTGCCACTGACATAATAGCCTTATAGAGACATCACATACACACCTCTGACATAGTCTTACTGTAACAACACAGCTTCAATGTGACTTCACAGCATCAGCATTTACATCATAGACTCACTGTGACATTAAATCCTCATACTGGCATCACAGCCTCACTGTGACATCAAAACCCCAACTCTGTGTTTATAGCCTCAATGTGACATGACAGCCACACTAGGACATCACAGGCTCAGCTCTGAAATCACTGTCCAACTGTGACATCACAGCATCCACTCTGACATTATAGCCTCACTGTTTCATAACAGCATCACTATGACATCATAGGCTCACCTCTGAAATCATAGATTCAATGCGACACCACACCCTCATCACTGACATCTTACCTAGACATGCTATGACATCCCAGCCTCACTATTGACCTCACAGGTTCTCGAAACATGAGAGCCTCCCTGTGACACTTCACTGTCGCTACTGGCAACACAACCTTACTGAGACATAACATCCCCAGTGACATCACCGACTCACTGTGACTTCACAGTCTAACATTTTACATCACAGATTCACCAGTTATCATAGCCTCATGATTAAATCAGCATTGCCACTGATATCATTACTTCGACAGTGTCCTCACAGCCTCACTGTGACATCACAACCTCTCTGGGATATCATAGCCTCATCTTGCTATCACAGGTTAACAGTGATATCAAAGCCTCACTGTGGCCCTTTCCCCACTCCACCTCCAGTGACTCGCGAGCAGTCCACCCGGGACTCACCTTGACCTAGGCAGCTCTCCCCCCGCCTACACCCAGAACCCCAGGAAGCCCAAGGGACCCATCTCCTCCCACCAGCCAGCTGGAGCCTGAACCGCTCAGGGCCGGGGAGGAGGACCACCTGCCCCCGGCCCTGCCCCAGCCCCCCCAGGATAAATAGCGCCCCGCCGACGCCCCATCATCCCTTTCCCACTCCTCAGCCCAGGATATGAGTGTGGTCCAGCCAGAATGCACTGTGACATAGGTAAGCTCCTCCCCCACCCACCCCCAGAACCCCAAGCCAAATAATTCAGTTCAGTAAAAAACACACAGAAATTGAAAGAAGATCTTAAGACGTAAAATGACAATGCCAAAGTCAAAGTGCAAAACCATGAGAAACAACACTCAAGTAGACTCCAACCAGAATAAACCCACGGAAAATGGCCAAGAAAGCCTGACCCAGGATAATGACTTTCAAAATATGATCATTACAATGTTCAATACTATGAAAGAGGAAATCCAGGAGAAATTAAATAACCGAATCAATCGCTTTGAAGAGGAACACAACAGACACTTGGAGGAGGTAAGAAAAACAGTGCAAGAAACAAAAACAGGCATAGAGCATTTAAAACAGACTCAAGCAGAGTTTAAAACTGAGCTAAAAGACAAGTTATCTTCAACCCAGAACTCCACAGAGAGTCTTATCAGCAGAACTAACGAAGCAGAAAACAGAATTTCAGATTTTGAAGATAAAGTGGGAGTATTAACCAGCTCAATGGAAGAGGTTGTTAAAGTCAAAAAGATACTTGAGAGAAATATTCAAGAGATATGGGACACCCTGAAGAAGCCCAACATGCGTATTCCTGGAATACCAGAGCAAGAATTTCAAAATACCACCCCTGAGGAAATTTTTCAAATGATCATCAAGGAAAACTTTCCTCATCTAAAAACAGAGAGGCCCATCCATATACAAGAGACATTCCGCACCCCAAACAGATATGACCAAAACAGAAGCTCGCCACGGCAAATAATAGTTAAAACACTCCACATTCAAGATAAAGAACTGGTGCTGAGAGCTTCAAGGGAGAAAAAACAAGTCACTTTTAAAGGTAAACCTATTAAAATAACAAATGACTTCTCAGTCGAAACAGTAAAAGCAAGGAGAGCCTGGAGAGACATACTTCAAGTATTGAATGAGCAAAAATGTGAACCCAGGCTCATTTACCCTGCAAAACTATCCGTCATGATCGAGGGAGAAAGAAAAATCTTCCAGCACAAAGACAATTTGAAGGGATACATGTCCACCAAACAAGGCCTTCAAAAAATGTTAGAAATGATACTCAAGCTTGAAGAAGAAAACAGGCATATCCGGGAGAACAGAAGGGAAGTATAGCACCATTAAAAGTGAAGCAATATACTTAAAAAACTACTAAACATAATAAATGTCTGGAATTAAAAATAGTTTCTCCATTATAACACTAAATATTAATGGAATTAACTCACCGATCAAGAGACACAGATTACAAACTTGGATTAAAAATCACAATCCATCAATCTGCTGCCTGCAGGAAACCCATCTCACCACAAAAGATAGGCACGCCCTAAAAATAAAAGGGTGGTCAACAATTCTACAAGCTAATGGAACCAAAAAACAGGCAGCGGTAGCCATTATGCTATTGCACAAAGTGGACTTCAAACAAAAAAAATCATAAGAGACACGGATGGATACTACATTTTAGTCACAGGTACAATTCACCAGGAAGACTTCACAATACTGAACATATATGCACCCAACACGGCCCCTCCCACATTCATTAAGCAAACCCTACAACTTCTAAATCGAGAACTCAATCCAAAAACGATAATTTTGGGGGATTTTAATACGCCCTCTCAACATGGGATAGATCTACAGGTAAAAAACTTAACAGAGACACTTTGGAGATAAACCAAACCCTTACTGAAATGGAACTTACAGATCTCTATCGTACTTTTCATTCACACACCAAAGAATACACATTTTTTTCAGCAGCACACGGAACTTTCTCCAAAATAGATCACATATTGGGCCACAAATTGAATATCCACATATACAGGAATATTGAAATTCTAGTCTGCACCTTATCAGACCACCACGGCTTAAAGCTTGACATCCACAACACAACAAGCAACAGAAAATACACTAACTCCTGTAAACTTAACACTATGATGCTGAATGAGAATTGGATTCAGGAAGAAATTAAAAAGGAAATTCAAGATTTCCTGAAAGTGAACGATAATGAAAATACAAGTTACCAAAATCTCTGGGACACAATGAAAGCTGTCCTAAGAGGTAAGTTCATACCTCTTAATGCCTACATCAAAAAAGAAATAAATGAATTAACAATGCAACTAAAAGCTTTAGAGACACTAGAGCAATCTGATCCCAAAAACAGTAGAAGGGAGGAGATTAGCAAAATAAGGGGAGAAATATCTGAAATTGAGACTAGGAAAATGATAGAGAAAATCAACCAGTCAAAAAAACTGTTTTTTTGAAGAAATCAATAAGATTGATACACCCTAGCTAAATTAACTAAAAGCAAGAGAGAGAAAAACCAAATTAATAAAGTTAGAAATGAAAATGGAGTTATCACTACTGATACCCAAGAAATCCAGAGAATTATAACATCATATTTCAAAACTTATACTCTGTGAAATTTGACAACACAAAAGAGATGGATGAATTCCTAAGTAAACACAACTCACCTAAATGGAATCAGGAAGTTGTGAATTATTTAAATAGTTCTATAACATATGAGGAAATTGAGAAAGTAATCTCAAATCTTTCCACCAAAAAATGTCCTGGACCAGATGGATTCAGCACCGAATTCTACCAGACATTTAAGGAGCTAATAACACCAATACTCCTTAAACTGTTCCACCAAATAGTAAAGGATGGAATGCTACCAAATTCCTTCTATGAAGCTAAAATCATCTTAATCCCAAAACCTAATAAAGGTACACTTAAAAAAGAAAACTATAGGCCAATCTCTCTGATGAACACATATGCAAAGATTCTCAATAAAGTCTTAGCAAATCGGATTCAAAAACATATCAAAAAGATCATTCACGGGGATCTAGTAGGCTTTATCCCAGGCACACAAGGTTGGGTCAACATATGCAAATCAATAAATGTAATTCACCATATAAACCAGTCCAACGTTCAAGACCACATGATACTCTCGATAGATGCACAAAAAACTTTTGACAAGAACCAACAGCCCTTTATGATCAAAACCCTAGAGAAGTTTGGAATGGAAGGAACCTTTATCAATATAATAAAAGTTGTATACAACAAGCCCACAGCAAGGATTATACTCAATGGGGAAAAACTGGAAGCATTGCCACTTTGATCAGGAACTAGACAAGGCTGTCCACTGTCACCAATTCTTTTCAATATTGTACTTGAAGTCTTAGCTGAAGCCATAAGACAAGAAAGGGACATAAAAGGGATTCGACTCAGCAAGGAAGAAGTCAAGTTATCTCTATTTGCAGATGATATAATCCTATACCTGAGTGATCTGAAAAACTCCACCAGGAAGCTCCTGGAACTAATTGAGAAGTTCAGCAGGGTGGCAGGATACAAAATAAATGTGCAAAAATCAGTGGCCTTCCTATATGCCCAGAAAGAAAGAAGTGAAAAGCCCTGAGAGACTCAATCCCATTTACAATAGCCCTAAAAAAATGAAATACCTTGGTATAAACCTAACCAAGGAGGTAAAAGACCTTTACAATGAAAACTTTAAAACCCTAAAGAAAGAAATTGCAGAAGACACCACAGGGTGGAAAGACGTCCCATGTTCCTGGATTGGCAGAATCAAAATTGTAAAAATGACCATCCTATCAAAGGCAATATACAAATTCAACGCTACACCAATTAAAATCCCAAAGCAATTCTTCAAAGAAGTTGACCAAACAATCTCAAAGTTCATATGGAGGCACAAAAGACCCAGGATAGCAAAGACAATCCTGAGTCACAAAAACGCCACTGGAGGTATCACCATACCAAACCTTAGTCTATACTACAAATCCATAGTTATAAAGACAGCCTGGTACTGGCACCAAAATAGACACACAGATCAATGGATAAGGGTTGAAGACCCAGATATAAGCCCACAAAATTACAGCCATTTGGTCTTTGACAAAGGGGCCCAAAAAAATCCAATGGAAAAAGAAGAGTATCTTCAACAAATGGTGCTGGCAAAACTGGATCTCCACATGTAAAAGGTTAAAACTGGACTCATACTTGTCACCATGTGCAAGACTTAATTCCAAATGGATCAAGGACCTTGATATAAGGCCAGAGACTATAAAAACCATAGTTGAAAGGAAGGGAACTACCTCGAGTTGATTGGGCTAGGCCAACAGTTCCTAAACAGACATCCAATGGCACAGTCACTGCTACCAACTCTCAATAGTTGGGATCTGGTGAAATTAAAGAGCTTCTGTTCAGATAAAGAGATTGTAACACGTGCTCAAAGGCAACCCACAGAATGGGAGAAAATCTTCACTAACCACATATCTGATAGAGCTCTACTATCCAGAGTGCACAAAGAACTTAGGAAACTAAATACCAAGGAAACTAATGGCCCAATTAAAAAATGAGCCCTGGAACTTAAAAGAAACTTTACCAGGGATGAAATTAAAATGTCTAACAAATATCTTCAAAAATGCTCCACTTCTTTAGCCATCAGGGAAATGCAAATCAAAACTTCCCAGTCAGGATGGCAAAAATCCACAATACGAACAACAACTAATGTTGGAAAGTATGTGGAGAGGGGAACTCTCCTACATTGCCGGTGGGAATGCAAGCTCATACAGCCACTCTGGCGAGCTGTCTGGAGATTCTTAAAGAAATTAAAGATTGAAATGCCATATGACCCTGCTATTCCACTCTTGGGAATAACCTGCCATGCACGACCATGTTCATAGCAGCACTGTTTACAATATCAAAGTCATGGAATCAACCCAAATGTCCAACAGTTGACGAGTGGATAAGGAAACTGTGGTACATCTATAAAATGGAGTACTACTCAGCCATCAAAAATGATGAATTACTGGAATTTGCCGTTGAATGGATGTCATTAGAAACAATTATATTAAGTGAAGTATCCCAGACCCAAAAAATTAAGCACTGTATGTACTCCCTAATAGGTGGCTCCTAGTACCAAACCCACCCATCCCACCTTGAGACACTCAAAGATATATCTATGTAATACCTACAGTAATTGCAAGGATTATGAACAGGAGGGATGGGGTTGGAGGGCCACACCAGAAACAAGGAGAGAGGGGACCATGTTACAGCAGAGAAAATAGGCCTCCATCAAGGACTGCAAGGGGTGACATATAATGCCCATCAGGATGGAGTGAAGGGCATTGCAGGAGCAACAAAACTGCAAAAGAAAATCAACAAACCACAATCCAGAACTTCAGAGACTCTATATCAACCACTTAGAACTAGGCCAGACTAATCTCTCCCCATCCTGAAGCTCAGGGAAATTTGCGGAAGAGGGGGGGTAAGATTGTAAGAGCAAAAGGATGGGAGGAGCAATGATTTGCAAGATACTCCACACAAGTTAGGGCCGAAGCAATCATAACTGGACTTTGTATGCCCTGCGTAATGTCCAACACACTATTGACCTCACAAAGTCTAGCATCTGCTAAAGGCACCAAGATCCTTTGAGACAAGGGATTGATAGCCACAGTAATGTTCCTGTGCTTAAGGGGAACACAGGAAAGGATTCAGCGAAATGCTACTGGGTCCTTATACATCATGGGAGAGGAGGGCCCAGAGGAGAGTCTGGCATGCACATTAAAGGACTCTCTGGGGATTGGAAGAGGAGGCATTGGGGGATGGGGAGGGAGGGGTGAGGGGAGGGGGGAGGGAAGTGGTGTACCTATTAAGTTTTTATGAGCAGAAATAATAATAAAAATGTTAAAAAAGCCTCACTGTGGCATTATAGCCTCATTTCTGATATCACTGCCTCACTGTAACATTCAAGCCTCTCCTCTGACATCACAGACTCAGTGTGACTGCACAGCCTCACCACTGATGTCCTAAACTCACTGTGAAATCCAAGCATCACCCCTGACGTCACAGCCTCACTGACAGCTCATAGAAACAACCGTAAAATCAGAGCCTTATTGTGATATAACAGACTCAGTGACTTCACAGCCTGCCCAAACACCATAGGCTTATGTGCTACATTTTAGCCTAATTGTGACATCAGACTTGCCACTGACATCACAGCCTCACTGTGACAATATGCTTCCTGAGTGCTATCACCTCATGGTGACATGACAGACTGCAGTGACATACAACTTTCACAGTTACATCACAGCCCCACTGTGACATCACAGCCTCACCAGTGACTGCACAGCCTCACCTGTGACATCAGCATCACCACAGACATCAGTCAGAACACTGACATCCATGCCACACCAGTGACAATATAGCCTTTTATGTCACAGCCTCACCAGTGTCACTGTCCTGTAATAGGTTCACCACTGACATCAAAGCCTCACCAGAGACATGATAGACTCACTATGACATCTTTCTCACTACTGACATTCCAGGATTATTACGACATAACACCTTCATCAGTGACATCTCAGCCTCACTATGACATCACAGGTCCATCTCTGAAATCATAACCTCAATGCGACATCACTCGCTCATTACTGACATTCTAGCCTCACTATGGCACCACGGCCTCACCACTGACCTCAAAGGCTCACTGAAGCATGAAAGCCTCCCTGCATAACCACAGTGCCACTATTTACATCACAACCTCACTCTGACATAACAACTTTCCCAGTTACATCATAACCTCACAGTGAAATCACAGCCTCATTGTCACATCACGGCCATACCATGCCATCTAAACATCACTGTGACATAAAGCTTCACCTCTGACATCATTGCCTCACTGTGATATCACAGCCTCAGTTTGACACAATAAACTCACTATGATATTAGAGCACCACCAGTGACAATACAGCCTCACAAATGACATAGTCTCCCTGTGAAAGCACAGACACTACTGACATCATAACATCACTGAGGCATCACAACCTTACTGAGAAATCACAGACTCACTGTGACATTACAATTTAATAGTACCATCACAGCTTCACTGTGCCATCCAAACATCTCCAGTGACATCAAAATATCACTGTTTCATCAGAGCATCACTGTGACATCATAGTCACACTGTTCTCACAGCCTCACTGTGATGTTACAACCAGACAGTGCCATCACAGCCCAACTGTGTCATCACATTTCACTGTGACATCAGCCTTGCCACTGACATCATAGCCTCACTGTGACATCTGCCTTACCATTGATGTCACAGTCTCACTGGAACCTCACAGCGTCCACTGAAACATCACCAACTACCTGTGACATCAAGTGCTCCTAGTGTCACCACAGCCACATGGTGTCATCAAAACCTCATGGCGGCATCACAACCTCACAAGTGACATGCCAGCATCACTGTGACAACATACATATCCTCATAACTCACATCAGCCTCATTCTGATATCACAGCCTAATCACAAAAATCACAGACTCGCTGTGATATCATGGCATCACGGCATCACTGGTAACACCAAAACTTCATTATGACATCGCAGCATTCCCTCTGTGGTTATAGCCTCCTTGTGACATGATGGCTTCTCTATGACATCATAGGCTCACCTCTGAAATGATAGCATCAATGCAACATCACACCCTCATCACTGATATACTACCTAGCCTCACTACAACATCACAGCCTCACCACTGACCTCACAGGTTCACAGAAACCTGTGACACCACAGTTTAACTATTGATATCACAACCTTACTGTGACATCACAACTTCCCCAGTGACATCAAATCTTCAGAGTGACATCACAGCCACAATGTAACACTGTCATTAGGGCCTCACCAGTGACAATACAGCCTCACGAATGTCATAGTCCCCCGGTGAAAGCACAATCATCACTTACATAAAAACCTCACTGTGACATCACAGCCACAATGTGCCAACACAGTCTCAATGCGACATCACAACCTCACTACTGATTGGCCAAGCTCACTGTGATATTGCATCATCACCAGTGACACCACAGACTCATGGTGACATCATCACCTCACTATGGCATCACAGGCTCATCAGTTATATGACATTGTAAATGCAACATTTCAGCCATATCTCTCACATCAGTCTCACAGCTGCACTGTGACATCACAGCCTCACATCTGACACCATAACCTCACTGTGACATCACAGGCTAACCTATGAAATCATAGCATCAGTGACACCACAGAGATCTTGCCTGGCCTTGCTATGACTCCACAGCCTCATCACTAACATCTCAGGCTAACAGTCACATGACAGCCTCAACAGTGACACCACAGCCAGGCTGTGGCACCCCAGCATCACCAGTAACATCCCAGCCTCACTGTGACTTCTCAGCCTCATCACTGACATCAGTCTCACTTCTGACATCACAGTCTAACCACTGAAATCTCAGCTGAACTGTCATGTCATAGTCTATCATCACTGATATCACAGCCTCACTGTGATGTAATAACCTCATGGTAACATCACCATCTTACATTGACATCACAGCCCCCCTCTGACATCACAGCCTCAGTGTGACTGCACTGCTTCACCACTGATGTCCTAATCTCACTGTGAAATCCAACCATCACCCCTGACGTCACAGCAGAGTAATATAACCTCACGGTAACATGAGAGACCACAATGACATACAACCCTCACAGTGAAATCATAGCCTCACAGTGACATCATAGCCTCAAACATGACAGCACAGCCTCAAACATGACAGCACAGCCTCACCAGTGACATCAGCATCATCACTGACATTAGTCAGAAAACTGACATCACTGCCACACCAGGGACAACACAGCCTTTGACATCACAGCCCCACCAGTGTCATTGTCACATAGTACGATCATCACTGACATCATAGCCTTAACAGTGACATCAAAGACTCAGTATGACATCTCTCTAATCACTGACATTCCAGTCCTTTTGTGACATTACACCTCCAGTGACATCATAGCCTCATTGTGACATCAGCCTCACCAAAAACATCACAGCCTCAGTGTGCCATCCAAACCTCTACAGTGATATCACAACATCACTGTTTCATCAGAGCCTCACTGTGACATCATAGCCACACTTTTTTTTGAAAGCCTCACTATGACCTTACAACCTGACAGTGACAAAACAGCCTCACTCTGACATCACAAACTCACTGTGACATCAGCTTTGCCGTTGACATAATAGGCTCATGGTGACATCACATACACACCTCTAACATAGCCTCACTGTGACACAGAACCTCAAAGTGAATTCACAGCATCACCAGTAACATCAGAGCCTCACTATGACATCAGTCTTTGCACTGACCTCACAGTGTCACTGTGAACTCACAGCATCCACGGAGACATCATCAACTCCCTGTAACATCACGGGCTCACAGTGACACCACAGATATACAGTGACATCAAAGCCTAACAGTGGCATCACAGCCTCACCTCTGACATACCAGAATCACTGACATGATTCCCTCATCACTCACATCAGCCTCATTCTGATATCACAGCCTAACCACTGAAATCACATCCTGACTCTAAAGTTCTAGTCTCGCTCCACCGACATCACGGCCTCCCTGTGATATCACGGAATCACTGGTGAAAACCCAGCCTCACTGTGACATCATAGCGTCACTTCTGACATTACAGCTTCACTGTGACATCACAGCCTCACTATGATATCACAGGCTCACCTCTGTAATCATTGCCCAACTGCAACATCACAGCATCGACTCTGACATTATAGCCTCAGTGTTTCATCATGGCCTCACTATGACAACACAGGCTCTTCTCTAAAATCATAGCTTCGAAGAGACATCACAACCTCGTCACTGACATCCTGCCTAGGCTCAGTATGGAACCTCAGGCTCACCAATGACCTCATAGTCTTATTGAAACTTGACAGCCTCCTTGTGACACCAGTGTTGCTATTAACATAATAACCTCACTGTGACATCACAACTTCCCCAATGACATCACAACCTCACAGTGACATCCCAGCTTCATTGTGACATCACAGCTATACTGTGCCAATAAACCATAACTGTGGCATAAAGCTTCACCTGTGACATCATTGCTTCACTCTGACATCACAGCTTCAGATTGACACAATAAACTCACTGTGACATTGGGGCCTCACCAGTGACATAGTGTCCCTGTGAAAGCACAGTCACTACTGACATCACAACCTCATTGGACATCACACCCTCACTGTGAAATCACAGCCACACTGTGCTAACAGAACCTTACTGTGGCATCACAGTCTCATGAGTTATATCACATTGTCCTAGAAGAATTCCTCCTGCCATAGGCAAAACTCAAATTATCTAGGAAGGAATACCTAGCACATGCCAATGGGTATTACTGTGACAGGCTTTAGGCCTGTATGGGGCAGAAACACCAAAGCCTGACAATTCCCACATTTTACTTATTTTTCTTATATATTTCAAATACTGCCATGTCTTTTTCCAAAAGATGTTACTTGAATTCATCTTTTCCAAACTGGGACCTTGTCTAACAGATTGGTTGGATAAGAATGCGGCACCAAACCACTGACCTCACAACTGCACTGTGACATCACAGCCTCACTGTGATGTCTCAGCATCACTGTGACATCACAGCCTCATGGTGAACTCACAGCCACACTGTGATGTCACACCTTCATCACTGGTATCCTACTTAACCTTACCATGACACCACAGCCTCATCACAGATAGCACAGGTTCACAGTGACCTGACAGCCTCAGCAGTGACAGCCTTTGAAATCATAAACAGTGACACTACAGATTCATATGTTACATCACTGCCTCATTGTGACATCAATCTTCCCACAGATATCACAGCCTCACAATGACCTCACAGCCTCACTGTGACCTCACAGCATAATCTGGTATATCATAGACTCACCTATTACATCATAGACTCATGATGAAATCAGCCTTGCTATTGACATCACATCTTCCATAGTGACCTCACAGCCTCACTATGATATCACAACCTCTCTGTGGTGTCACAGCATCACAGTGATATAACAGCCTTACTGTGGTATTATAGCCTGATTTCTAACATCACAGCCTCACTGTGATATCACAGCTTCACCTCTGACATTACAGTCTCACTGTGACATAACAGGCTAACCTCTGAAATCATAGCATCAGTGACACCACTGGACATCCTGCCCTTGCCTCGCTATGACACCACACCCTCATCACTGACATCTCAGGCTCATGGTAACATGACAGCCTCAAAAGTGACACCACAGCCTTGCTGTGGCATTACAGCCTCACTAGTAACATCCCATTCTCACTGTGACATCTTAGCCTCATCACTGAGATCAGCCTCTCTTCTGAATTCACAGCCTAACCACTGAAATCTCAGCCATACTGTGATGTCATAGTCTGTCACCACTGATATCATAGCCTCACTGTGATATCAAAAACCTCACGGTAGCATCACCATCTCACATTGACATCACAGCTCCTCCTCTGACATCACAGCCTCAGTGTGACTACACAGCCTCACCACTGATGTGCTAAACTCACTGTGATATACAAACATCACCCCTGAAGTCACAGCCTCACTGACATCTATAGAATCAGCCCTGACATCAGAGCCTCACTGATACATCACAGCCTCACCCTGACCTTACAACCTGCCCACTGATACCACAGGCTCACATGTTACATCATAGTCTCAGTGTGACATCAATCTTGCCACTGACATCACAGTCTCACTTTGATATCACAGCTTCCAGACAGACATCACTTCATGGTGACATGACAGTTGACAGTGACATTACAAACTCAGTGTGACATCACACCCTCATCAGTGACAGCACAGCCTCACCTGTGACATCAACTTCACCACTGACATTAGTCAGAACATTGATATCACTGCCAAACCAGTGACAACACTTCCTTTGATATCGTAGTCACTGTCACATAATAGGCTCCCCATTTACATCAGAGTGGTAATTCTTTACACATTATAATAGTTATGCATTCCTAACTTTAAAAGCACAACGATGGACAAACAGGGAAATGGGAAGAGGAGGGGGCCACTTGCTTACCTTCAGGCACTGTAAGCACAGGAATGCAAAACCAAAGGGGCCATTCACCAAAATTTACCAGAGTGGGTGTCTCGTATACACCCAAGGGAAGGCATTGCCACCCCATATGGCCTCACTATGGCACTATAGCCTCACCACTGACCTCACAGGCTCACTCAAACATGGCAGCCCCCCCGACACCATAGTGTTGCAATTGACATCCTACCCTCACTGTGACATCACAACTTCCTCAGTGACATCATAACCTCACAGTGACATTGCAGCTTCATTGTGACATCACAGCCACACCGTGCCATCAAAGCATCACTGTGACATAAAGCTTTGCCTCTGATACCATAGTCTGAATGTGACATCACAATCTCAGTTTGACACAATAAATTCATTGTAACACCATTGACAATACAGCCTCACCAATGACATAGTCTCCCTGTGAAAGCACAGTCACACTTACATAACAACCTCACTGTTCTACCTCACAGCCTTCACTGTGCTATACAAACATCTCCACTCACATCACAACATCACTGTGTCATCAGAGCCTCACTGTGACATCACAGCCACACTTTGTTCTCCCAGCCTCACTGGGACATCACAAACTCACTGTGAAATCATCCTTGCCACTGACATAATAGCCTCATGGTGACATCACATACACTCCTCAGACATAGATTCACTGTGACATTTCACACTAAATGTAACATCACAGTATCACTACGACATCATAGCCTCACTGTGACATCAGCATTGCCACTGACATAACAGTCTCACAGTGACCTCACATCCTCCACTGTGACATCACCCACTTCCTGTGTCATCAGGGGCTCATGGTGACACCACAGCCACATGGTGGCATCAAAGCCTCACAGTGACATCACAGCCTCACCAGTAACAGTGCAGCCTCACTATTACATATCAGCCTCATCACTGACATCAGCTGGACTTCTGACATCACCGTCTAACCACTGAAATCTCAGCTGAACTGTGATGTCATAGTCTATCACCACTTATATCACAGCCTCACTGTGATATCACAATCTCACAGTAACTTCACTGCCTCACAGTGACATTATAGCTTCTCTTCTGACATCACAGACTCAGTGTGACTGAACAGCCTCACCATTGATGTTCAAACCTCACTGTGAAATCCAAGCATCATCACCGACATCACAGCCTCACTGACATCACATAGAATTAGCCCTGACATCAGAGCCTCACATCTTTCTCACCACTGACCTTCTGGCCTTATCATGACATCACACCTTCACCAATGACATCATAGTCTCATCGTGACGTGAGCCTCATAACTAACACCACAGCCTCACTGTGCCATCAAAACCTCACTGTGACATCACAGCCACAATATGCAATCACAGCCACCTGGTGAAAACACAGCCTCACCACTGATATGACAGGCTCACAGTAACTTCAAACCCTCTCTTTTTTCATCACAAACTCAGTGTGACTGCACAGCCCCACCACTAACATTCTAACCTCACTGTGAAATCCAAGCATCACCCCTGATGTCCCAGCCTCAATGATATCACATTGAATCAGCCCTGACATCAGAGTCTCACTGCGATATCACACCCTCACAGTGACCTCATGACCTGCCCACTGACACCACAGGCCCAGCTAATACATCATAGCCTCATTGCAACATCAGTCTTGCCACTGACATCACAGCCTCACTGTGACATCACAGCTTCACAGTAACATCACATCTTCAGTGTGATATCACGGCTTCCCCAGTGACAGCACAGCCTCACCTGTGACATCGGCATCAACACTGACATTAGTCAGAACACTGACATTTCTGCCACACCAGTGACAACACAGTCTTTGATATCACAGCCTCACGAGTGTCACTGGTAATAAGTTCACCACTGATATCATAATGATGATGCGTTATGCATTGTGATGGTTATGTGTTCCTAACTTTAAGAGCACAATGATGGACAAACATGAAAAGGGGAAGAGGAGGGGGCCACCTGCTCACCTTCAGGCACCATAAGCACAGGAACACAAAACCAAAGGGGCCAATCACTGAACTTTACTGGAGTGGGTGTCTTGTCTATACCAAAGATTGCACCACCCTACATTGGAGTGCCAGAGTCTCATTCTTTATTGGAATTAACCAGACAAATCACTCCACCAACTAAGAACAGTCATGCACCACCACCCACAGAATTGAGAAAGAGCTATCAATCTGTCAATCCTGACCTAGGGTCATATGGCCCAGGGTAGTAACAAATCCCTGAAGTCCCTCACTAAACACAGGATGCTTAGATCCAAAACACCTCTGCATATGTCTTGCACTAGGTCTCTCCTTGGATGATGGTTACCTTTTAGGAGTTGTTTTCATTTTCAGCTTGGTTCTAGTTGTTGCTCTTTATTTTCTGCGCTCTTTTGCCTTGTCAGCTCGCCTCCGAGTCTTCTCTGCTCCATTAGGGAACCTTTCCACTCTATAATGGGTAATTTACCGCCCCATCAGAAGGCACCCCAGCTGACTGCCCTTAAGGCTCTACCAGACTTACGTAGCATCAAAGTGAAACAAAAGACTTAGAAGATTTTTGGGAGGAAGCTTTAATTTTAGCTCCTTGGATTTCCTCAGAAAATAACTTTGACCCACAGATTTGGATGGGAGTGCCCTTCCTGGCCTGTAAGAGGGAAGTCCAGGTAGGCCATATGCCTCCCGCCCCCTTTGTTCCCATCCTCCTCTGCATCATAGCAAGCCTTAAAAGATCCTCCACTGAGGAAGTGACCAATTACTTTCCAAAACCTTATCAAGCAACAGGAAAGGAAAAATTTACAGAGAAAAGAGGAAGACAATGGAAAATGTTAGCAAAGTGGAAACCTCTTGCCATGGATCAGGGCCTGTCTTTTGAGGAGTGTGGAGCAGCGGCAGCAGCAGAAATGATGGAAGAATTGCATAGCCTGGACCCATGATGACAGGAATTGTTACAGTGCAGGTTTACTGGAGTTGGTGTTAGTAATGGGCCACTTAATAGTGAGTCTGCATCAAAATCATCCTCTGTCTGCTCCTGCTTGCCTGACACCAGACTCTAAGTGTTGACCTCACAGTCTAACCTGTTACATAATAGACTCACCTGTTACATCATAGCCTCGTGGTGAAATTAGCCCTACCACTGACATCACATCTTCCACAGTGGCCTCACAGTCTCACTGTGATATCACAACCTCTCTGTGAAGTCACAGCCTCATTGCTACATCACAGCCTCACAGTGACCTCACAGCCTACCCACTGCCATAAGAGGTTCACCTCTTACATCATAGCCTCATTGTGACATCAGTCTTGGCACTGACATCACAGTCTCACTGTGACATCACAAACTCACTGTGACATCACAACTTTCCCAGTGACATCACAGAAATACCCTGTGATCAAACCATCACTGTCACATAAAGCCTCACGAGTGAAAATACAGCCTCACCAATGACATAGTCTCCCTGCAAAAGCACAGCCACTACTGACATCACAACCTCCCTGTGACATCATAACCTCTATGTGACATCACAGCCACTCTATGGCAACACAGCCTAACCAGGGACACCACAGACTCACAATGACATTATAATCTCACAGTGGCATCACTGCCTCACCAGTTATATCACATCGTCCATGCCACATATCAGCCTCATCTCTCACATCAGTCTCACTTCTGAAATCACAGCTTAACCACTGACATCACAGCTGCACTGTGACTTCACAGCCTCACTATGACATCACAACTTCACAATAATATCATAGCCTCACAGTAACATCACAGCCTCTCCTCTGACATTACAGCTTCAGTGTGACTCTACAGCCTCACCACAGATGTCCTAAACACACTGTGAAATCCATGCATTATCCCTGATGCCACAGCCTCACTGACATCTTATAGAATCAGCCCTAATATCAGAGCCTCACAGTGATCTCACAGCTTGTCCAGTGACCTCACAGCCTCACTCTGACATCAGAGCCTTGTTGTGACATCACAGCCATATGGTGACATCACAGCCTTACCACTGGTTTCCTAACTAGCTTTACCATGGCACCACAGTCTCAACAGTGATAGCACAGACTCAGTGAGGTGACAGCCTCAGCAGTGACATCATAGCCTTTGACATCATAAACAGTGACACCACAGCCTTGGTGACAATCACAACCACACTATGATATGACAGCCTCACCACTGCTATCTACCTAGCCTTACCATGACACCACAGGCTCACCATAGATAGCACAGACTTACAGTGATGTGACAGTCTCAGAAGTGAGATCATAGTCTGGCATCATAAAGAGTGACACCAAATCCATATATGTTACATAACTTCCTCATTGTGACTTCAATCTTCCCACAGATATCATAGCCCACTTGTGACCTCAGAGACACACTGTGACATCACAACTTCCCCAGTGACATCACAACCTCACAGTGACATCACAGCCTCAAAGGTATCGAAGAATTACTGTGACATAAAGCCTCACCACTGACATCTTAGACCACTGTGACATCACAGCCTCGGTTTGACACAATAAACTCACTGTGACATTAGAGCCTCACCAGTGACAATGCAGCCTCATCAATGTCATAGTTTCCCTGTGAAAGCACTGTCACTTCTGACATCAAAACCTCACTGTGACATCACAACCTCACTGTAACATCACAGCCACAGTGTGCCAGCACAGCCTCACTGTGACATCACAGCCTCACTATGAAATCACAAACTCACTGGGACATCACAGCCTCATATTGACATCACAGCCACACTGTGACATCATAGCCACACTGTGACATCACAGCCTCACCACTGCTATCCTACCTTCCCTTACCATGACAACATAGCCTCACCACAGGTAGCACAAGCTATCTATGACATCCTCAGCACTGACTTCATAACCTTTGACATCTTAAACAGTGACACCACAGCCTCATATATTACATATCTGCCTCATGGTGACATTAATCTTCCCATACATATCATAGCCTCACTGTGACCTCACAGTCAAAACTGTTACATCATAGACTCACCTGTTACATCATAACCTCATGGTGAAATCAGCCTTGCCACTGACATCACATTTTCCACAGTGACCTCATAGCCTCACTGTAACATCACAACCTCTCTGTGATGTCACAGCCTGATAGTGACATCAGAGCTTCACAGAGATATTACAGACTCACTGTGGCATTATAGCCTCATTTCTGACACCACAGCCTTGCTGTGACATGACAGATTCACTTCTGACATCCCAGCCTCACGGTGATATGACAGCCTCTTCTCTGGCATCATAGCATCAGTGACACAACGGACCTCCTGCTTGGCCTTCCTATGACAGCACAGCTTCATCACTGACATCTCAGTATCACATTTACATGACAGCCTCAACAGTGACACCACAGCCTCGCTGTGGCATCACAGCCTCACCAGTAATATCCCAAACTCACTGTGACATTTCAGCCTCATCACTGACATCAGCCTTACTTCTGACATCACAGCCTAACCAATGAAATCTCAGCCGAACTGTGAGGTCATACTCTATCCAAACTGATATCACAGACTCAGTGTATTATCACAATTTCACGGAAACATGGCTGCCTCACAGTGACATCACAGCCTCTCCTCTCACATCACAGCCTCAGTGTGACTGCACAGACTCCCCACAGTCATCTGAACCTCACTGGGAAATCTACGCATCACCTCTGAGGTCACAGCCTCAATGATATCTCATAGAATCACCCCTGACAATAAGAGCCTCAGTGCAAAATCACAGCCTCACAGTGACCTCACAAACTGCCCATTGACACAACAGGCTCACCTGTTACATCATAGCCTCATTGTGATCTCAGTCTTACTGCTGAAATTACAGCCTTTCCTCTGACATTATTGCCTCAGTGTGACTGCACAGCCTTACACTGCCATCCTAAACTCGCTGTGAAATCCAAGCCTTACAGTGAACTCACTGCCTCCCCACTGATACCACAGGCTCACTTGTTACATCATAGCCTCATTGTGACATTAGTCTTGCCACTAACACCCAAGCCTAACTGTGACATCACACCTTCCAGACTGATATCAACTCACAATGACATGAAAGCCCTCAGTGACATTCAACCTTCACAGTGACATCACAGCCTCAGTGTGACATCATGGCTTCATCAGTGCCAACACCTCCTCACCTGTGACATCAACATAGCCACTGACATTATTCAGAACACTGACATCTCTGCCACACCAGTGATAACACAGCCTTTGACATCACAGCCTAACCAGTTTTACTGACATGTAATAGGTTCATCACTGACATTATAGCCTCACCAGTGACATCATAAACTCACTATGACATCTTTCTCACCAGTGACATACCAGCCTTATTGAGACATCACACCTTCACCAGTGACATCACAGCCTCATTGTGACATCAGCCTTACCACTAACTTCACAGCCTCACTGTGCCATCACAGCCTCAGTGTGACAACTCAGCCTCACCAGTGACAGCACAGCCTCACCTGTGACATCAGCATTGCCACTGACATTAGTCAGAACTCTGAAATCCCTGCCACACTAGTGACAACACAGCCTTTGATGTCACAGCCTCACTGTGTCACTGCCACCTATTAGGTTCACCACTGACATCAAATCCTCAACACTGACATCACAGCATCACCGGTGACATAATAGACTCACTGTGACAACAGCCTTGCAACTGACATCACAGTCTCACTGTGACCTCACAGCTTCCACCATACTATCACAACATCATTGTCATCATAGCCACACTGTGTCCTCATAGCCTTACCACTGATGTCCTAACCTCACTGTTTCATTATAATCTCGTTTCTGACATCACAGCTGCACTGTGACATTACACATTCACTTCTGACATCACAATCTCACCATGACATATCAAGCTAACCTCTGAAATCACAGCATCAGTGACATCATGGACATCTTGCCTGCCTTGCTATGACACCACAGTCTCATCATTGGCATCTTAGTCTCACGGTCATATGATAGCCTCAACAGTGACACTAGAGCTTCGCTGTGGTATCACAGCCTCACCAGTAATAGCCAGAGTCTCTGTGACATCTCAGCCTCATCACTGACATCAGCCTCACTTCTGACATCACAGCCTAACCACTGAAATGTCAGCCAAACTGTGATGTCATAGTCTTTCACGATGTATATCATAGCCTCACTGTGATATCACAACCTCATGGTGACATCGCAGCCTCACAGTTACATCACAGCCTCTCTTCTGATATCACAGCATCAGTGTGACTGTACAGCCTCACCACTGACGTCCTAACCTCATTGTGAAATCCAAGCATCATCCCTGATGTCACAGCCTCACTGACATTTTATAGAATAAGCTCTGACATCAGAGCATCACTGTGACATCACAGCCTCATATTGATCTTACAGCCTGCTCATAGATACAACACGATCACCTGTTACCTCATAGCCTCGTGACATCGATCTTGCCACTGACATCACAGCCTCACTGTGACATCACAGCTTCCAGAGTGATATCACCTCACAGTAACATGACAGCCTACAGTGACATACAACCCTTGCAGTGATATCACAACCTGACTGTGACATCACAGCCTCACCTGTGACACCAGTATCACCACTGATATTAATCAGAACATTGACATCACTGCCACACCAGTGACAACACAGCCTTTGACATCATAGCTTCACCAGTAACATCATAGACTCACTATGACATCTTTATCATCTGTGACATTCCAGCCTTATTGTGACATCACACCTTCACCAGAGACATCACAGCCTCATTGTGACATCAGCCTCACCACTAATATCACAGCCTCACTGTGCCATCAAAACCTCTCCAGTGACATCACACATCACTGTGTCATCAGAGCCTCACTGTGGCATCATAGCCATGATGTCCTTCACCAGGAACATCACAGCATCACTGTGACATTACATCCTCACCACTGACATCACATCCTCACTGTGATCTCACCAGCTGACAGTAACTTCACAGCCTCACTGCAACATCACACTCTGTGTGACAGCAGCCTTGCCACAGATAAAATAGCCTCATGGTGACTTCGCATACACACTTCTGACATAGCCTCACTGTGACATCACAGCCATAATGTGACATCAGCCTTGCCACTTACATCACAGACTCACTGTGACCTCAGAGCCTCCACTGTAACATCACTAACACCCTTTGACATCACAGGATCACAGTGATGTCACCACAGCCACATGGTGATGTCAACACCTCATGGTTGCATCACAGCTTCACCAGTGACATGCCAGTCTCCTTGTGATATCATACATTCATCACCCACACCAGCCTCATTCTGATATCACAGCCTAAACACTGCAATCACATCCTCACTTTAATATCATAGTCATGCTCCAATGATATCTCAGCCTCACTGTGATATCATGACATCACTATTAACAACACAGCCTCACTGTGACATTACAGCCTCACCACTGACATCATAGCCTCACTGAGACATGGCAGCCACACTATAACATCATAGGCTCATCTCGGAAATCATCGCCCAACCGTGACACCACAGCATTGACTCTGATGTTATAGCTTGCTGTTTCATCACAACCTCGCTATGACATCACAGGCTATCCTCTGAAATCATAGCCTTAATCACACCCCCATCAATGACATCCTACCTAGCCTAACTATGGCACCACAGCCTCGTCATATATATCACATGCTCACCATGATATCACAAATTCATCAGGGACACCACAGCCTCATGTTGACATTATAACCTCACTGTGGCATCACAGCATCACTAGGTACATTACATCGTCAATGAGACATCTCAGCCTCATTGCTCACATAAGTCTCACTTCTGAAATCAGAGCCTAACCACTAACCTCACAGGTACATCTCAGCCACACTGTGATATCACAGCCTCACCACTGGTATCCTACCTAGCCTTAGTATGACATCTCAGCCTCACCACAGAAAGCACAGGCTCACAGTAATGTGACAGCCTCAGCAGTGATATCATAGCCTTTGACATCATAAACTGTGACACCATAGCCTCACATGTTACATCAATGCCTCATTGTGACATCTTCCCAGAAATATCACAACCTCACTGTGACTTCATACCCTTACTGTGACCTTACAGTCTAACCTGTTACATCATAGACTCACTTGTTACAGAATAGCCTCATGATGAAATCAGCCTTGCCACGTCCTGACATCACATCTTCCACAGTGAACTCACAGCATCACTGTGACATCACAACCTGTCTGTGAAGTCACAGCCTCACAGTGACATCACAGCTTCATAGTGATATCACAGCCTCACTGTGACTTCACTGCCATACCATGCAATTAAAGCATAACTATCACATAAATATTCACCTCTGACATTATAGACTCACTGTGACATCATAGCCTCTGTTTGACACAATAAACTCACTGTGACATGAAAATCTCACAAGTGACAATAAAGCCTCACCAATGACATCGTCTCCTGTGATAGCACAGTCATTACTAACATCACAACCTCACTATGACATCAGCTTTGCCACTGACATAATAGCCTCATGGTGACTTCACATGCACACCTCTGGCATAGCCTCATCGTGACATCAGAAGCTTGATGTGTCATCACAACATCACCACTGACATCATAGCCTCACTGTGACATCAGCCTTGCTACTAATATCACAGTCTCACTGGGACCTCACAGCCACACTGTGACATCATACCCTCATCACTCACATCAGCCTCATTCTGATTTCACAATATAACCACTGAAATCAGATCCTAACTGTGATGTCATAGTCTCGTTCAACTGACATCACAGTGTTACTGTCATATCATGGCATCACTGGTGAAAGCCCATCCTCACTGTGATATCACAGCCTCACCTCTGATATCATAGCCTTATTGTGACATCACAGTCTCACTATGACATCGCAGGTTCGTCTCTGAAATCATAGCTTCAATGCAGCATCACACCCTCATCACAGATATCCTTCCTAGTCTCACTATGACACCACAGCCTCACCACTGGCTTCACATGCTCACTGAAGCATGACAGTCTCCCTGTGACATCACAGTGTCCCCATTGACATCAGAACCTCACTGTGACATCACATCTTTCCCAGTGACATCACAATCTCACCAAGAAATCACAGCCATACCATGCCATCAAAGCATCACTGTTACATAAACATTCACCTCTGACATCAGAGCCTCACTGTGACATCACAGCCTCAGTTTGACATAATAAACTCACTGTGCCATTATAGTCTCACCAGTGACAATAGAGCCTCACCAATGACGTTGTCTCTCTGTGAAAGCACAATGACTACTGACATCACAACCTCACTGTGATATCACAACTTCTCTGTGACATCACAGCCTCACTGTGACAATCACAGCCACAATGACGTGACAGCCTCACCACTGCTATCTACCTAGCCTTACCATGACACAACAGGCTCACCATAGATAGCATAGGCTCACAGTGACATGACAGTCTCACTGTGACATTACAACTTGATAGTGCCATCATAGCCTCACTGTGATATCACAAACTAATTGTGACTTCAGCCTTGCCACTGACATAATAGTCTCATTGTGCAATCACATACACACCTTTGATATAACCTCACTGTGACATCACAGCCTTAATGTGACTTTGTAGCATCAAAACTGACATCATAGTCTCACTGTGACCTCACAGCCTCCACCCTGACATTACCATCTCCCTGTGACATCAAGGGCTCATGTAGTCACCAATGCCAAACAGTGACATCAAAGCTCCACGGTGGCATCACAGCCTCACCAGTGACATGCCAGCCTCACTGAGACATCATACCCTCATCACTCACACCAGCCTCATCCTGACTTTACAGCCAAAACACTGAAATCACATCCTCACGGTGCTGTCATAGTTTTGCCAATATGACATGTCAGGCTCATTGTGATATCATGGCATCACTGGTGACAACCCAGCCTCACTGTGACATTACAGCCTCACCTCTGAGGTTATAGCCTCACTGTGACGTGACTGCGTCTATATGACATCACAGGATCACCTGTGAAATCATTCCCCAACTGTGACATCACAGCATCGATTCTGACATTATAGCCTCACTGTTTGATCACAGCCTAACTATGACATCACAGGCTCACCTGTGAAATCATAGCCTCAATGCGATATCACACCCTCATCACTGATATCCTACCTAGCCTCACTATGTCACCAGAGCTTCACCACTGACCTCACAGACTCACTGAAACCTGAGAGCATCCATGTGACACCACAGTGACATCACAACCTCACAGTGACATCACAAACACACTGTGACATCACAGCCTCACAACCGATTGGAAAAGCTCACTGTGATATCTCAACCTCAGCAGTGAAACCACAGCCTCATTGTAAAATCATAATCTCACTGTGGCATCACAGCCTCACCAGTTATATCACATCATCAATGCAATATCTCAGCCTCATCTCTAACATCAGTCTCGCTTATGAAACCACAGCCTACCCACTGACGTCACAGCTGCACTTTGACATCACTGCTTTACTGTGACTTCACCTCATTGTGATATGACAGCCTCGTGACATCACAGCCACACAGTTACATCACAGCCTAACCACTGGTATCCTACCTAGCCTTACCATCACACAGTTAGCACAGGCTCAGAATGACATGACAGCCTCAGCAGTT
The DNA here is from genome assembly GCA_023101885.1 of Typhlomys cinereus. Classification (NCBI taxonomy): domain Eukaryota; kingdom Metazoa; phylum Chordata; class Mammalia; order Rodentia; family Platacanthomyidae; genus Typhlomys; species Typhlomys cinereus. Next base: position 392,948 of record JALPQD010000776.1, read on the forward strand.
ATATCACTGACTCACTATGACATCAATCTTCCCACAGATATCACAGCCTCAGAGTGACTACACAGCCTGCCCACTGACACTATAGGCTCACCTGTTACATCATAGACTCATTATGGCATCATTATTACCACTGACATCACAGCCTCACTGTGACATCACAGCCTCACCAGTGACAGCACAGCCTCATCAGTGACAGCACAGCCTCACCTGTGACATCAGTGTCACAAGGACATTAGTCAGAACACTGACACCACTGCCACACCAGTGACAACACAGCCTTTGGCATGACAGCCTCACCAGTGATATTGTCATATAATAGATTCATCACTGATGTCTTAGCCTTACCAGTGACATAATAGACTTATTAAGACATCTTTATCTTCACTGATATTTCAGCATTATTGTGGCATCACACCTTCATCAGTGACATCACAGCCTCATTGTGACATCAGCCTCACCACTTATTGGACATGCTCACCATAATATTACAGCCTCACCAGTGACAACACAGCCTCATTGTGACATTATAACCTCACTACAGCATCACAGCCTCACCAGTTAGATCACATCGACAATACAACATCTCAGCCTCATTTCTCATATCGGTCTCACTTCTGAAATCACAGCCTAATCACTGACCCCACAGCTGCACTGTGACATCTCAGCTTCACTGTGTCATCACAGCCTTACTACCGGTATGCTACCTAGCCTTACTAGGACATTACAGCTTCATCATAGAGAGTACAGGCTCACAGAGAAGTGACAGCCTCAGCAGTGACATCATAGCCTTGGAAATTCCAAACAGTGATACCTAGTATCACATCACTGCCTTATTGTGACATCAATCTTCCCACAGATATCACAGCCTCACTGTGACCTCACAGCATGACTGTGACCTCATAACATTACCTCTGAGTTTATAGCCTCACTGTGACATCACAGTTGCAATGTAATATCACAGCATCACCATGGACATCATAGCATCACTGTGACATCAGCATTGTCACTGATATCACAGTCTTTTTAAATTTTTTTTATTATTTATTCAACTGTGCATGTGTGCATATGTATGTGCATGTGCGCGTGTGCACGTGCGTGCGTGCGTGTGTGTGTGTGTGTGTGTGTGTGTGTGTGTGTGTGTGTAGAACCACAGACGAATTCGGGAACCACTATGGCCGCCTCCAACTCCTTCTGCCCCGGGATTCACAGGCTCCGCCCTACCAGGACAAGAAGCGCAGGCCGCCCCTGCTTCCGCCAGGCGTCTATAGGTGGGATCTGGGATCCGAACTCAGGACCTTCCTCCTGCAAGGCGGAAGCTTAACCCCTGAGCCACTTCTCCAGCCCTGATATCACAGTCTTATTGTGACCTCACAGCCTCCACTGTGACATGACCAACTCACTGTGACATCACAGGCTCACCTTTTTGATTACAGCCTCCCTCTTTCATCACAGCCTCACTATGACATGACAGACTCACTTCTGAAATCAGTGCCCAATACTATGACATCACAGCATCAACTTTATAGCCTCACAGTTTCATCATAGCCTCACTATGACATCCCAGGCTCACGTCTGAAATCACAGCCTCAATGCAGCATCACACTCTCATCACTGACATCCTACTTAGTCTCACTATGACACCACAACCTCACCACTTACTTCACAGGCAACCTCCTTGTGAAACAACAGTGTTGCTATTGACATCAAAACCTCACTGTGTCATCACAACATCCCCAGTGACATCACATCCTCACAGTGATATCACACCCTCACAGTGACATCAGAGCCTCATTGTGACATCACAGCCATACCGTGCCATCAAAGCATCACTGTGGTGTAAATCTTCACCTCTGACATCATAGCCTCACTGTGACATCACAGTCTCATGGTGACATTGCAGCCAGACTTTCAAATCACAGCCTCACCACTGGTATCCTACTTAGTCTTACTAGGACACCACAAACTCACCACAGATACAACAGGCTGACAGTGATGTGACAGCCTCACCAGACACATCATAGCTTTTGACATCATAAGCAGTGACATCACAGCCTCACATGTTACATCACATTCCTCATTGTGACATCAATCTTCCCACAGATATCACAGCCTCACAGTGACCTCACAACCTCACTGTGACCTCATAGTCTAACCTGTTACATCATTGCCTCATGGGGAAAGCAGCATTTCCACTGATATCTCATCTTCCACAGTGACTTTACAGCCTCACTGTGACAGCAAAACCTCTCTGTGGTGTCACAGCCTCACATGGATATCACAGCTACACAGTGATATCACAGCTTCACTGTGGCATTATATGCTCATTTCTGACATAACAGGCTCACTGTGACATCACAACCTCACATCTGATATCAAAGCCACACTGTGACATAACAGGCTAACCTCTGAAATCATAGCATCAGTGAAACCACAAACATCCTGCCTAGCCTCAATATGAAACCACAGTCTCATCACTGACATCTCAGGCTCGTGGTCACATGAGAGCCTCAACAGTGACACTACAGCCTCACTGTAACATCATACTCTTCATCAGTCACACCAGCCTCATTCTCACATCACAGCCTAACCACAGAAACCACATCCTCACTATAATGTCATAATCTCACTCCACTGATATCACAGCCTCACTGAGATATCACAGCCTCACTGGTGACACAAAGCCTCATTGTGATATCAGAGCCTCATCCCTGATGTTATAGACTCACTGTAACATCACAGCCTCACCTTTGATGTTATAACCTCACTGTGACATCACAGCCTCATCACTGACATCAGCCTCATTTATGACATAACAGCCTAACCACTGTAAACTGTGATGTCATAGTCTATCACCACTGATATCACAGCCTTACTGTGTTATCACAACCTCACAGTAACATCACCATCTCACAGAGACATCACAGCTTCTCCTCTGACATCATAACTTCTGTATGATAGCACAGCATCACCACTGATGTCCTAGCCTCACTGTGAAATCCACGCATCACCACTGACATCACAGCCTCACTGACATCTCAAAGAATCAGCCCTGACATGACAGACTCGTTGCGACATCACAGCCTCACAGTGTCCTCCCAGCCTGCCAACTGACACCACAGGGAACCTATTACATCATAGCCTCATTGTGACATCTGTCTTGCCACTGACCTCACAGCCTCACTGTGACATCACAGCTTCCAGGGTGATATCATCTCACGGTGACATCACAGCCCACAGTGACATCAAACCTTCACAGTGACATCACAAACTCAGTGTGACATAAGATCTTCATCAGTGACAGCGCAGCCTCACCTGTGATTTCAGTGTAGCCACCGACATTAGTCAGAACATTGATATCACTGCCACACTAATGACAACACCACCTTTGACATCAAACCCCCACCGGGATCACTGTCACATAATAGGTTCACCACTGACATCATTGCCTCACCAGTTACATCATAGACTTTCTATGACATTTTTCTCACCGCTGATATTCCAGCCTTATTGTGACATCACACTTTCACCAGTAATATCACAGCCTCATTGTGACATTAACCTCACCACTAACATCACAGACTCACTATGCCATCAAATCCTCTCCAGTGACATCACAACATCACTGTGTCATCAGAGCCTCACTGTGACATCATAGCCACACTGTGTCCTCACAGCCTCATTGTGACATTAAAACATGATAGTGACATCACAACCTCACTGTGACATCACAAACTCACTGTGACATCAACCATGCTCCTGACATAATAGGCTCATGGTGACATCATATACACATCTCTGACATAGCCTCACTGTGACATCAAAGTCTCAATGTGACATCACAGCCTCACTGTGACATCAGCCTTTCCACTGATATCACAGTCTCACTGGGACCTCACAGCCTCCACTGTGACATCACCAAATCCCTGTGACCTCTCGGACTCACAGTGATACCACAGCCACACTAGAAGCATCCTAGCCTCACTGTGATAACTCGGCCTCATCACTGACATCAGCCTCACTTCTAACATCACAGCCTAAATACAGAAATCTCAGCTGAATTGTGATGTCATAGTCTATCACCACTGATATCACAACCTCAAGGTATTATCACCGCCTCAAAGTGACCTCACAGCCTGCCCACTGACAACACAGGCTCACCTTTTACATCATAGCTTCATTGTCACATCAGTCTTCCCACTGATATCACAGCCTCACTGTGACATCCGAGCTTCCAGAGTGCTATCACCTCAAGGTGACTTGACGTCCCACAGTGACATACAACCTTCACAGTGACATTACAGCCTCAGTGTGACATCATGGCTTCAACAGTGACAGCACAGCCTCATGTGTGACATCAACATCACAACTGATATTCGCCAGAACACTGACATCACAGCCTCACCAGTGTAACTGTCATGTAATAAGTTTACCACTAACATCATAGACTCACTATGACATCCTTTCCACCACTGACATTCCAGCATCACTGTCTCATAATAGGTTCACCACTGACCTCATAGCCTCACCAGTGACACCATAGACTCACTATAACATCTTTCTCACTACTCACATACCAGTCATTTTGTGACCCCACACCTTCACCAGTGACATCACAGCCTCATTGTGTCATCAGCCTCAAGACTAACGTCACAAAATCAGTGTGTCATCAGATCCTCATTTGACATCATAGCTCATTCTGTCCTCACAGCCTCACTGTGACATTATAACCTAACAGTGGCATCACAGCCTCAGTATGACATCACGAACTCACTGTGACATCAGCATTGCAATTGACATAATAGCCTCATGGTGAAATCACATACACACCTCTGACATAGCCTCACTGTGAAACACAGCCTCAATGTGACATCATAGCATCACCACTGACAGCATAGTCTCTGCAGTGACATCACAGACTCACTATATTTTTCTCGCCACTGACATTCCAGCATTATTGCGACAATACTCCTTCACCAGTGACATCAGAGCATCATTGTGACATTAGCCTCACCACTAACATCACAGCCTCACCTCAGGTTATAGCCTCACTGTGACATGAGAGCCTCACCAGATATATCACATGAGAGCCTCACCAGATATATCACATCGTTAATGCGACATCTCAACTTCATCTCTCACAACAGTCTCACTTCTGAAATCACAGCCTAAACACTGACCTCACAGCTGCACTGAAACATTATAGCCTCACAGTGACATTACAGCCACACTGTGGCATCAGAGCATTACTACTGATAGGAAAGGCTCAGTGTGATATTAGAGTGACACCACAGCCTCATGATGGCATCATAACTTCACTGTGGCATCATAGCCTCACCATTTATATCACATCGTCAAATGCGAAATCTCAGCTTCATCTCTCACAACAGTCTCACTTCTGAAATCACAGCCTAACCACTGAACTCACAGCTCCACTGTGACATCACAGCCTCATGGTGACATCACGGCCACACTGTGACATCACAGCCTCACTGTGACATCACAATCTCACCTCTGACATCACAGCCTCACTGTGACATTGCAGGCTAACCTCTGAAATCATAGCATGAGGGAAACCACAGGCCTCCTGCCTAGCCTCACTATGACACCACAGACTCTTCACTGTCATCTCAGGCTCACTTCACATGATAGCCTCAAAAATGATACCATAGTGTCACTTTGGCATCAAAGCCTCACCAGTAACATCCAAGCCTCACTGTGACAATAGAGCCTCACAGTGACCTGCCCACTGACACCACACTCTCACTTGTTACATCATAGCCTCATGGTGAAATCAGCCAGGCCACTGACATCATATCTTCCACAGTGACCTCACAGCCTCATGTGACACCTCACTGTGATGTCAAAACATCATAGTGAAATCACAACTTCATGGTGACATCAAAAGATCTCTGCTATATCACAGACTCATAGTGACATCAAAGCTTCTCAGTGATATCACAGCCTCACTGTGGCATTATAGACCCATTTCTGACATCACAGCCTCACTGTGACATCACAGCCTCACCTCTGACATAACAGCCTCACTGTGACATGACAGGCTAACCTCAGAAATCATAACATCAATGACACCAGGGACATCCTGCCTAGCCTCACTATGATACCACAGCCTAAATACTGACATCTGAGGCTAACGGTCACGACAGCTTAAACAATAACACAACAGCCTTGATGTGACATCACAGCCTCAGCAGTGTCATCCCAGCCTCATTGACATCTCAGAATCAGCCCTGACATCAGAGCCTCACTGTGACATCAGTGAACTCACAACTTGCCCACTGACACCAAAGGCTCACTTGATGTATCATGGACTCAAAGCGACATCAGTCTTGCCACTGACATCACAGTCTCACTGTGACATCACAGCTTCAGAGTGATATCACCTCATGGTGACATGACAGCCCACAGTGACATACAACTTTCACAGTGACATCACAGCCTCAGTGTGACATAATGGCTTCAGTGTGACATCACAGCCTCCCCAGTGACAGCACAGCCTCACTGTGACAAAACAAATTCACTGTGACATCAGCCTTGCCACTGACATCTCAGATTCACTGTGACTCACAGCCTCCACTGTGACATCACCAACTCCCTGTGATATCATAGGCTCATGGTGATATCACAGGCACACGGTGACATCAAAGCCTCATGGTGGCATCACAGCCTCACTGTGACATCACAGCTTCACCTCTGAGGATTTAGCCTCACTGTGACATCACAGAGTCATTATGACATCATAGGCTTACCTCTGAAATCATTGCCCAACAGTGATATCACAACATCAATTCTGATGATATAGTCTCACTGTTTCACTCAAACCCACTATGACATCACAGGTTCACCTCTGAAATCATAGCCTCAATGCAACATCACACCCTATTTCTGACTTCCTACGTAGTCTCACTATAACATCACAGCCTCACCACTTATGTCAGGGGCTAACTGAAACATGTCAGCCTCTCTGTAACACCACAGGATTGTTATTGACATTACAACCTCACTGTGACATCACAACTTCTTCAGTGATATCACAAACTCACAGTGACATCCTAGCCTTATTGTGATATCACAGTCATACTTGCCATCAAAGCATGACAGTGACATAAAGCTTGACTTCTGACATCATAGCCTGACTGTGACATCACAGCCCCAGTTTGACACAATAAACTTACTGTGACATTAAAGCCTCACCAATGACAATACAGTCTGATCAATGATATAGTCTCCCTGTGAAAGCACAATCACCACTGACATCACAACTTCACTTTGACGTCACAACCTCATGATAACACCACAGCCTCATAGTGACATCGTATCCTCACTGTGGCATCACAGTCTCATCATTCATATCTCATCGTTAATTCAACATCTCAACCTCATCTCTCACATCAGTCTCATTTCTGAGATCACAGCCTAACCACTAAAATCACAGCTGCACTGTGACCTCACAGCCTCACTGTGACATTACAGCCTCAGTGTGACATCACACTCTCATGGTGACATCACAACCACGCTGTGACATCACAGCCTCACCACTGGTATCCTACCTAGCCTTACGATGACACCACAGCCTCACCACAGATAGCACAGTCTCACAGTAACATGACAGCCTCAGCAGTGATATCATAGCCTTTGACATCATAAACTGTGACACCACAGCCTCATATGTTACATCACTGCCTCATTGTGACATCAATCTTCCCAAAGATATCACAGCTTCTCAATAGCCTCACTGTGATCTCACAGTATAACTGGTTACATCATAGACTCACCAGTTACATCCTAGCTTCATGGTTAAATCAGCATTGCCACTAACATCACACCTTCCCCAGAGACCTCACAGCTTCCCCATGACATCACAACCTTTCTGTGATGTCACAGTCTCATAGTAACAGCACAGCTTTTCAGTGATATCACAGCCTCACTATGGCATTACAGCCTCATTTCTGACATCATAGCCTCACTGTGACATCAGAGCCATACTTATGTCATCACAGACTTTCTGTGACATAACAGGCTAACCTCTGAAACCATAGCATCAGTGATACTAGCCTCACTATAACACCACAGCCTCATCACTGACATCTCAGGCTCATGGTCACATGACAGTCTCAACAGAGATGCCACAGCCATCACAGCCTCACCAATAACATTCCAGCCTCACTGTGACATCTCCAACTCATCACTGACATCAGCCTAACTTCTGACATCACAGCCTAACCACTCAAATCTCAGCTGAACTGTGATGTCACTAATCTATCACCACTGATATCACAACATCCCTGTGATATCACAACCTGAGGTAATATCACCACCTCACAGTGACATCACATCCTCTCCTCTGACATCACAGCTTCAATGTGGCTACACAGCTTCACCACTGACATCCTAAACTCACTGTGAAATCCAAGCATCATCCCTGACATCACAGCCTCACTGACATCTCATAAATTCAGCCCTGAGTTCAGAACTTCACTGCGACATCACAGCCTCACAGTAACCTCACATCCTCATTGTGACTTTACACCTGACAGTGACATCACAGCCTCACTATGATATTACAGACTCACTGCGACTTCAGTCTTGCCAGTGAAATAATATCCTCATGGCAACATCACATAACACCTCTGCCTTAGCCTCACTGTGAAATTACAGCCTCAATGTGACATCACAGCATCACCTAGACTCACTGTGACATCAGCCTTGCTGCTGATGTTCCAATCTCACTGTGACCTCACAACATTCTCCGTGAGAACACCAACTCCCTATGACATTGCGGGCTCATGGTTACACCAAAGCCACACAGTGACATCACAGCCTCACCTGTGACATGTCACTCTCACTGTGACATCATACCCACATCATTCACATCAGCCTCATTTTCACATCACAGCCTCACCACTGAAATCACATCCTCACTGTAATGTCATATTTTTACTCTACTGACATCATAACTTCACTGTGATATCACAGCATCACTGGTGAAAAAACAGCCTTACTGTGATATACCAGCCTCAACTCATAGTTTAAAGCCTCACTGTTACATGACAGGATCAGTATGACATCACAGATCGCCCCTGAAATCATGCCCCAACTGTGACATCACAGAATCGACTCTGACATTGTAACCTCACTATTTCATCACAGCCTCACTATGACATCACAGGCTTATCTCTGAAATCATAGCCTCGATGAGACATCACAACATCATCATTGACATCCTACCTAGCCTCAGTGTGGAACCGCAACCCCACCAAATACCTCACGGACTCACTGAAACATGACATCCTCCCTGTGACACCACAGTGTCACATCACAACCTCACTGTGACATCACAACTTCCTCAGTGATATCACAACCTCACAGTGATATCACAGCCATACTGTACCATCAAATCATCACTGTGACATAAAACTTCACTTTTAACATCATTGGTGACACAATAAAATCACTGTGACATTAGAGCCTCAACAGTGAGAATACAGCCTCAACAACGACATAGTCTCCCTGTGAAAGTGCAGTCATTACTGACATCACTACCTCACTGTGACATCATAACCTCACTGTGACATCACAGCCACAATGTGGCAACAGAGCCTTACTGTTGCATCACAGCCTCACCAGTTATATCACATCGTCAATGTGACATCTCAGTCTCATGTCTCACATCAGTCTCACTTCTGAAATCACAGACAAACTGCCTCAGGCCAGAGCCACAGCCTGAAACAAAGCCTCCCCAGGACCAGGTGAGGCAAGGATTCAGCTGATGGAGAACAGAAACACACAACTGTCTAGGCTGAGTGAATCTGGACCCCCTTTACTGAAACTTTGTGACAGCTTTTACACACAAAATTTGGGGGTAAAGTATTTGCACCTGCAAAGAGACAGGTATTCTCCAGACAATCGAAGTCACCTTCAGGGTGGACATTTTTTCAAGAACCTAAGCCATTGCTTGAGGATAAAGGCATTTAACAGAACCATTCTCCCAGTATTTCCAAATCTAGCTAATCTATAATGCTCCACCAAATAGTCATGGTGCCGAGCCCACGTAGTTGTCATTGTTTTAACAGAGACTGCATTTTTAAAATACACAGAGGAGGAATGAGCTCCTTTTGATTTCAATAAGGAACATGTTTTTCATTACAAATAACATCCCATAAGTCCTAGTATGAGCTTTTGCTGTTATCCTGTCCAGGTTGGTCCTCTCAGTCAGGCAGATTGACATCAGCACTGGGCATAGCAGCAGGTTCCAGCTTGGGGAAGTTGCATGTGGCCCATACAGACAATACAGGCCTGCTTGGTCCATTCCTCCAACATATCCATCCTTTTTGATAACCAGCGGGAGCCAGAGTTCTTTGTTCTGACCTTGTTGGCCCTGCCTCAGAAGGAGACCAGCATAATGGACCATTGACTGTCTTAGGTCGTTCTGTATCACAAGATCTTACCCATCATTGACTACCTGCCCTTGAAAGACCTCACTTTTGAAATGCATGCCAAGATATGTGGGTAGTAGATTAGACCAAGGCCTCATGAATCTATGCAATCCAAGCTTGAACTGCATCTCTGGGGAGGCCATGGCTTGGATGTTCAAGGGCCATAAGCACCTGTAATGTGGTCTTGTTGATGACATACTGCTGATAGATGTGCTGAAGGGAGCACTTGAGCAATATAATTATAAAAGAATAGTTCCTCCTATAATAGCATAAATTACAATCCATGAGGTATCAAACATCCTTTTAAAGTTCCAGTGAACAAATGGCATAGTCTCATAATTCAAGAATTTCTGAGTTAGTTCATAGGTGGAGAATTTACCCACCTGTCATACTTAAGCACAGTTGTCAACTTGACTGTTGAGGGTTTGAGCTCTGGTCACAGTTGTAGAGAGTTGATGGTTGAGTTAAGCCCAGAGAAAATCTGAAGGAGATTGTCTAGCTGATGGGGAAGATCCAGCCCATGGTGGGTGGGATTAGGCCCTGGATAAATCACAGAGAGCTGGATGAGAGAGTTGTCATCCTTCTGTTCACTTGGCCAGACATGCTGGTCTGGAAAGTAAGGATTGTCCATCTCTCAGCTGTTATGCAGTGATGGTGTGGCTAGTTCCCTCAGCCCTGGTGTTGGTGCATGCTCTCCTGTCAAGCTGGACTGAAAACTGTAACCAGGAATCATAAGAGAATAAACCCTTGTTCCCTTAAGCTGTTTGGTGGTCATTTATCAGCAAGGCTGACCGCAACAGAATTTGGTACCGGGAGTGGGGTGTTGCTGATAAATCTGACTATGTGGATTTTGTGGCTTTGAATAGTTTTGCTGGACAAAGTTGGAAATTCTTGAGAATTTCCACTTTGTGGATTTACAAATATCGTTCTTCAGAGTTTAGTGGGCCAACTGCTGAGAGAGGTTGTTTGGGCCCAATTTGTGATGACGGGAACAAGGACATTGGTAAAGCTGAATTTAAAGATGATGGACTGGTTTGCTTGACAGAGGAGACCTGTGTTGGCAGCCTTAAAGGTTTGGATGTGCAAAGGACAGGCAGCAGAATACCTGCTGCTGTTGGAGAAATGAGTATCAGTGAAGAAAAACCTAGTGACTTGCACTGGGATGGTGGAAAATGTGAAAACCACCATATGGCAAATTCATGGTTGAAAACCCAGATTTCTTCAGGGGCCGAAAGCCCAAGTTAAAGCCGTTTCTTGCCCTTTGGATGTTTGGCTGCCTAAAAAAAGAGGTTTTTCCAGCGTCAGCTTGTGAAAGTTGGTACAGCTGTAACGCCAGTGAACTAAGCGATGTTTCAACCTTGCTTCGGAATCAAGCAGTGTCCCTCAGGTAATACTGGTTTGAGCATACTACTGAGGGGTTCGTGGACAGCAGCAAAAGCTTGGCACCAAGTGGCAGGCATACAGTTCCTGCAAGAGATGGTGAAGTTTAAAGCTGCAGATGAGGACCCAGAGTTGTGTTTGAGATGCCAGGACTGTGGGACTGCTGCTGAGGATGACTGTGAGTAGAGATTCAGCCTGGTTCAGAGGAACTCTGCATCTACAACTTTGAGCTGCCTTGACTACGTGATGAGCAACAGAAGATGGACATTGAAGTAAATGATGTGGTTTTTTTCAGGATATTCATCTTTTTAATGTTTTCTTATTGTTTAAGATCCTTATGTTTTAATGTTTTATCTGTTTTAAAGTATTTAACTTATTCTGACAATACTTTCAAGGTTAAAGAACTTGAACTTTTAAAATGTTGGAACTGAAGTTTTAATGAGGAAACATTTTAAATTTGTCCATGGAATGTATTTATATTTTTTAACATCTGTGGGGACAAGAAAAGGTTACCATTTAAAAGTGCTATTGGTTTTGTGTCAAGTTGTCAAGGAGTGGAGTGTCATAGTTAAGCACAGGTGTCAACTTGACTGTTGAGGGTTTGAGCTCTGGGTACAGTTGTAGAGAGTTGATGGTTGAGTTAAGCCCAGAGAAAACCTGAAGGACATTGTCTAGCTGATGGGGAAGATCCAGCCCATGGTGGGTGGGATTAGGCCCTGGATAAATCACAGAGAGCTGGTTGAGAGAGTTGACATCCTTCTGTTCACTTGGCCAGACATGCTGGTCTGGCAAATAAGGATTGTCCATCTCTCAGCTGTTATGCAGTGATGGTGTGGGTAGTTCCCTCAGCCCTGGTGTCGGTGCGTGCTCTCCTGTCAAGCTGGACTGAGAACTGGACTGCAATACCACCTATGTTTTAAGACTGTTGAAGTTGCTCTCTAATTTCTTTAAAATCAGTGTATACATTCTGGCTAAGAAGTCTACTTACTGTGTGTGTCTAGACATAAAATCTCTAGTTGATATTTGATTTAAAGTTAAAAGCAGACTTTTTCTGTAGATCAGGGAGTAGGAAGCTAGTCCCAAAAAACTTAAGAGCAGATAGGAGGTACACCCAATTCCCACAAGAATTCCTCCTGCCAGAGGCACAACTTAAATAATCTAGAAAGGAATCCTTAGCACCTGCACATGGGTGTTACTGGAACATTCCCCAGGGAGCAATCTTTAGGCCTGAACTGGGCAGAAACAAGAAGATCTGACAATTCTGGTATTTTACTTATTTTTCTTATTTATTTCAAATAATGCCATGTTCTTTTTTAAAAAGAGGTTTGTTTGAATCTATCTTTTCCAAACTGGGACCTTGTCTGCCAGATTGGTTGGATAAGGACACGGCACCAAACCACTGACCTCACAGCTGCACTGTGACATCACAGCCACAGTGTAATATCACAGCCTCACCACTGGTATCATAATTAGCCTTACCATGACACCACAGCCTCACAAACATAGCACAGGCTCACAGTGACATGACAGCCTGAGCAGTAACAGCCTTTGAAATCCTAAACAGTGGCACCACAGCCTCACATGTTACAACACTGCCTCATTGTGACATCAATCTTCCCACAGATATCAGAACCTAACAGTGACCTCACAGTCTAATCTGTTACATCACAGACTCACCTGTTACAACATAGCGACAAGGTGAAATTAGCCTTGCCACTGAAATCACATCTTTCACAGTGACCTCATACCCTCACTGTGACATCGCAACCTCTCTGTGATGTCACAGCCTCATAGTGACATCACAGCTTCACAATGATATCACATCCTCACTGTGGCATTATAGCCTCGTTTCTGACATCACTGACTCACAGTGACATCACAGCCTCTCCTCTGATGTCACTGATTAACAACTGAAATCTCAGCCAAACTGTGATATCATAAGGTCAGGATAACATCACTGCCAAACAGTGACATCACAGTTTCTCCTCTGATATTAGAGCCTCACTGTGACACAACAGACTAACCTTTGAAATCATACCATCAGTGACACCACTGACATCCTGCCTAGCCTCACTATGGCTCCACAGCCTCACAACTGAACACTGACATCACTGCCACACCAGTGACTACACAGCCTTGGACGTCACAGTCTAAACAGGATTACTGTCATATAATAGCTTTCACCACTGACATCATAACTTCACCAGTGACATCATAAACTCACTATGACATCTTTCTCACCACTAACATTCCAGCCCTATTGCAGCATCACACATTCACCAGTGACATCACAGCCTTATTGTGACATCAGCCTCACCACAAACATTATACCCTCTCTGTGCCATCCAAACCTCTCCAGTGACATCAAAACATCACTGTATCATCAGAGCCTCACTGTGACATCAGAGCCACACTGTGTTCTCACAGCCTCACTGTGACAGTACAACCTGACAGTGTATCACCGCCTCACTGTGACATCTCAAACTCACTGTGACATCAGCCTTCCCACTGACATAATAGCCTCATGGTATCCTCATATACAAACCTTTGACATAGCCTCACTGTGACATCACAGCCTCAGTTTCACACAATAAACTCACTGTGATATTAGAGCCTCACCAGTGACAATACAGCCTCACCAGTGACAGTCTCCCTGTGAAAGCACAGTTACGGCTGACATCACAACCTCATTGTTACATGACAACCTAACTGTGTCATCACGACCATACTGTGCCAACACAGTCTCACTGTGACATCACAACCTCGCTACTGATATGACAGGCTCACTGGGATATTACAACTTCAACAGTGACACCACAACCTCATGGTGACATCATAACCTCACCGAAGCATCACACCCTCTGGAGTTATATCACATCATCAATGCTACATCTCAACCTTATCTCTCACATCAGTCTCACTTCTGAAATCACAGCCAAACCACTGACCTCACAATGGCACTATGACATCACGGCAGCACTGTGACATCACAGCCTCAATGTGAAATCTCAGCCTCACTGTGACCTCACAGCCTCACCAAGGGTAGCCTTATCATGACACCATAGCCTCACCACAGAGAACACAGGCTCACAGTGATGTGACAGCCTAAGAATTGACATCATAGCCTTTGACATCATAAACAGTGACACCACAGCCTCACATGTTACATCACGTACTCACTGTGGCATCAATCATTCAACAGATATCACAGCCTCACTGTGACCTCACAGTCTAACGTGTTACATCATAGACTCGCCTGTTACATCATAGCCTCTTGGTGAAATCAACCTTGCCACTGATATCACATCTTACAAAATGACCTCCCAGCCTCACAGTAAAATCACAACCTATCGTGATGTCACAGCTCCACAGTGACATCAGAGCTTCAAAGTGATATCATAGTATGACTGTGGCATTATAGACCCATTTCTGACATCACAGCCTCACTGTAACATTACAGCCTCACCTCTGACATCACAGCCTCACTGTGACATTACAGCCTCACCTCTGAAATCATAGCATCAGAGACACCATGGACATCCTGGCTAGCCTCGCTATGACACCACAGCCTCATCAGTGATATCTCAGGCTCATGGTCACATGTCAGCCTCAACAGTGACACCACAGCCTCTCTATGGAATCACAGCCTCACCAGTAACATCCTAGCCCCACTGTGATATCTCAGCCTCATCAATGACATCAGACTCACTTCTGATATCACAGCCTAACCACTGAAATCTCAGCCGAAGTATGATATCATAGTCTATCACCAATGATATCACAGCCTCACTGTGATATCACAAACTCACAGTAACATCACTGCCTCACAGTGACATCACAGCCTCTCTTCTGACATCACAGTCTCAGTGTGACTGCACAGCCTCACCACTGACATACTAAACTCTCTGTGAAATGCAAGCCTCACCCATCAGGTCACAGCTGCACGGACGTTTCCTAGAATCAGCCCTGACATCAGAGTCTCACTGCAACATCCCAGCCTCACAGTGACCTCAAAACCTGCCCATTCAAATCACTGGATCACCTGTTACATCATAGCCTCATTGTGATATCAGTCTTGCCACTGACATCCCGTCTCACTGTGACATCACAGCTTCCAGAGGGATATCACCTCATGGTGACATGACAGTCCACAGTGACATACAACCTTCACAGTGACATGACAGCTCAGTGTGACATCAGGGCCTCACCGGTGACAGTACAATCTCACCTTTGACATTAGTGTTGCCACTGACATTAGTAAGAACACTGACATCACTGCCATACCAGTGACAACACAGCCTTTGACTCACAGCCTCACCCGTGTCACTATCATGTAATAGGTTCACCACTGGCATCACAGCCTCACCAGTTACCTCATAGACTCACCATGACATCTTTCTCACCACTGACATTCCAGTCTTATTGTGACATCACACCTTCACCAGTGACATCACAGCCTCATTGTGAAATCAGCCTCACCATTAATCACAGCTTCACTGTGATCCAAACCCCTCAGTGACATCTCAACTCACTGTGACTCATAACCTACTGTGATATCACAGCCATACTGTACAACACATCCTCACTCTGACATCACTGCTTCACTGTAACATCAGAGCCTCGGTGACATCACAGCCACATTGGAACATCACAAATCTCACCACTGTTTCCTACCTAGTCTTAACTTGATACCACAGCCTCACCACAGATAGCACAGGCCACAATGAAATGACAGCCTAAGCCGTGATAGCATAGCCTTTGACATCATAAACAGTGACACTACAGCCTCACATGTTACATCACTGTCACAATGAGACATCAATCTTCCCACAGATATCACAGCCTCACAGTGCCTCACAGCCTCACTATGACCTCACAGTCTAACTTGTTACATCATAGACTCACCTGTTACATCACAGCCTCATGGAGAATTCAGCCTCTCCACTGGCATCACAACTTTCACAGTGACCTCACAGCCTCAGTATGACATCACAACCTGTCTATTAAGTCACAGACTCACAGTGACATCATGGCTTCACAGTGTATATCACAGTCTCTCTGTGACATTACAGCCTCACCTCTGACATAACAGCCTCAATTGTGACAAACAGGGTAACCTCTGAAATCATAGCATCATTGACATCACAGACTGCTGCCTAGCCAACCTATATCACTGCAGCTTCATCACTGACATCTCAGGCTCACAGTCACATGACAGACTCAACAGTGCCACCACAACCTCATAGTGTCATCACGCCTCAATGTGACATTACAACTTGACTGATACCACAGACTCATTGTGACATCAAACTCACTGTGACATCAGTTTTGCAATGCACATAGTAGGCTCATGTATATCACGTACACACCACTGACATAGCCTCACTGTGACATCACAGCCTAAATGTAACATCACAGAATCACCATGGACTTCATAGCGTCACTGTAACATCAGACAGACTTACCACAGACATCACAGTCTCATTGTGTTCTCATAGCCTCCACTTTGACATCACCAACTCCCTGTGCATCACAGGCTCACATGACACACAGCACACGGTAACATCAAACTTTTGTGGTGGCATCACGGCCTCATTAGTGACATGTCAGCATTCCCTCTGACATCATGCCCTCATTACTCACTTCAGCCTTATTCTGATATCACAGCCTAACCACTGAAATCATATCCTCACTGTGATGTCATGTCTCACTCCACTGACATCACAGCCTCACTGTGATATCATGGCATTACTGGTGACACCCACAGCCTCACTGTGACATCACAGCTTCACCTGTGAGGTTATAGCCTCACTGTGACATGACAGCCTCACTATGACATCAAATGCTCACCTCTGAAATGATTGCCCATGACTTCACAGCATCGACTCTGACATTATATCTTAATATTTTTATCACAGCCAACATAGACATCACTGGTTCACCTCTGAAATAAAGTTAATTACACCCTCATCACGACATCTTATCTAGTCCTCAAATGGCACCACAGCCTCACCACTGACATCATGGGCTCACTGAAACCTGACATCCTCCCTATAACACCACAGTGTTGCTATAGACACCACAACCTCACTGTGACATCACAAATTCCCCAGTGACATCAAAACCTCACAGTGACATCACAGTATCATTTGACATCACAGCTATACAGTCCCATCAAAGTTTCACTGTGACATAATGCTCCACTTCTGACATCATAGCCTAACTGTGACATCCAGCCACACTTTACCAGCACAGTCCATGATGACATCACAGCTCACCAGTGACATGACAGGCTCACTCTGACATCACCCACTCAGTGTGACTTCACAGCCTCACCAAAGATGTTCTAACCTCAATGTGAAATCCAAGCAGCACCCCTCGTGTCACCGACTCACTGATATCATAGAATCAGAGCTGGCATCAGAGTGTCACTGTGACATCATAGCTTTACAGTGACCTCACAGCCTGCACACTGACACCACAGGATCACCTGTTAGATCATAGCCTCATTGGGACATTGGTCTTGCCCTAGCATTGTGACATCACAGCCTCACCACTGATATGAAAGCATCACTGTGATTCACACTCACTGTGACATCACAGCCTCACTGTGACATCACAGCCTCAGGTGATATCATCACCACACTGTGAAATCACAGCCTCAACACTGGTATCCTACCTAGCCTTACTATGACACCACAGCCTCACAACACATAACACAGGCTCACAGTGAGTTGATAGCCTCAGCTGTGACATCATACTTTGACATCAAAAAGCATGACAACAAAACTCACATGTTATATCACTGCCTCATTCTGACAACAATCCTCCCACATATATCTCAGCCTCACAATGTCTTCACAGCTTCCCTGTGACCATAGGCTGACATTACATCATATACCACCTTTTACATCAGAGCTCATGGTGAAACAAGCTTTGCCACTTATATCTTTCACAGTGACCTCACAGCCTCACAGTGACATCACAGCTTCACAGTGATGTTACAGCCTCACATTGACATCAAAGTCTCACCTCTGACATCACAGCCTCACTGTGATATATCACTAACCTCTGAATCTGTGACACCACAGATATCCTGTCTAGCCTTGCTATGACACCACAGCCTCATCACTGACATCTCAGATTCATGGTCACATGACAGACTCAACAGTGATATCACAGCCTTGTTGGCATCACAAGTCTCACCACAGTCTCACCAGTAAGATCCAGTCTCACTATGACATCTCAGCCTCATCACTGACATCAGCCTCAATTCTGACATCACAACCCTACCACTGATATCATAGTCAAACTGATATCACTACCTCACTGTAACAACACAGCCTCAAAGTGACATCACAGCCTCTTCTCTGACAGCACAGCCTCATGTGATTGCACAACATCATCACTGATGTCCTATCCTCACCGCAAAATCCAAAGATCACCACTAACATCACAGCCTCACTGAGGTCTCACAGAAAGCCCTGACATCAGGGCCTCAATAGGACATCACACCCTCAGCCCTGACAGCCACCTAGCCTCACTATGACAGTACAGCTTCAACCACTGACTTCATAGGCTCATTGAAACATGACAGCCTCCTGTGAACCACAGTGTCGCTATTGACATCAAAACCTCACTGTGACTTCCCAACTTCCCAGTGACATCACAGCCTCATTTGGACATCTAGCAATACTGTGCATCAAAGCATCGCTGTGACATAAAGCTTCACCTCTGACATTTTAGCTTCACTGTGACATCACAGCTTCAGTCTGACACATAAACTCACTGTGACATAGAGCTCACCAGTGATAATACAGCCTCACCAATGACATAGTCTCACTGTGAAAGTAAATCACTACTGACATCACAATCTCACTATGACATCACAGCCACACTGTGCCAATGCAGCCTCATTGTGACATCACAGCCTCATCACTGATGGGCCAGGATCATCATGTATTTGCAGTCCGCTGCATGGTTTACTGAAAAAATGACCATCATACAGCTTAAGGGAACAAGGATTTAATTTGCTTATGATTACTGGTTATAGTTCTCAGTCCACCTTGACAGGAGAGCATGCATCAACACCAGGGCAATGCAACTGACCCTACCATAATGGCATAATGGCTGAGAGATAGACAATCCTTAATTGCCAGACAAGCATGTCTGGCCAAGTATGCAAAAGGATACCCACTCTCTCCTAGCTCTCTGTGATTTATCTAGGGTCTAATCCCACTCATCATGGGCTGGGCATTTCCCATCAGCTAGACAATCTCCTTCAGGTTTGCTCTGGACTTAACTATCAACTCTCTACAACTGTGCCGAGGACTCAAACCCTCGACCGTCAAGTTGACACCTGTGCTTAACTATGACACTCCACCCCTTGTCAACTTGACACAAAAACAATAGCGCTTTTAATCTGTATCCTTTCCTTGTCCCCATAGATATTAAAAAATAAAAAATCATTCCATGGACAAATTTTAAATGTTTCTCTTAAAATTACAGTTCCAAATTTTATTTATTTATTATTTTTAACTTTTATTATTATTTCCACTCATACAAACTTAATAGTTACACGGTTCCCTCCCTCCCTCCTTCTACCCCCGACCCCTCCTCCCCCTCCCCTCACCCTCCCTCGCTATCCTAGTGCCTCCCTGCCAAACCTCGAAGAATCTTTTTAATGTGCCGCCAGACTCTCCTCTGGGCCCTCTCTCCAATGACGTACAAGATCCAGTAGCTTTTCTCTGAACCCTTTCCTGTATTCCCCTTAAGCATAGGAACACTACATGCTGTCAATTCCTTGCCTCCAAGTCTCTCTGGGTGCCTTAGCAAATGCTAGACTTTGTGGGGTCAATAGTGTGTGAGACATTGCGCAGGGCATGCAAAGTCCTATTATGATTGCTTCAGCCCTAACTTGTGTGGATATCTTGCATACCATTGCTCCTCCCATCCTTGTGCTCTTACAATCTTACCGACCCCTCTTCCGCAAATTTCCCTAAGCTTCAGGATGGGGAGATATTAGGCTGGCCTAGTTCTAGGTGGTTGATATAGTCTCTGAAACTCTGGATTATGGTTCGTTGATTTTCTTTGCAGTTTTGCTGCTCCTGCAATGCCCTTCACTCCATCCTGATGGTATTGTATGTCACCCCCCTGGCCAGAGATAAAAAGCTGTTAAACTAGAGTCTTGTTATAAGAGTATATTCAAGGTAGATGTAATAAAAGTAGGAAACCAGAGTGAGGGAGGGGTCAATCACCCATTTGCAAAATGGTTCCAACATTTTAAAAGTTCAAAGTTGTTTAACTTTAAAAGGGTATTAAATCAGAATGAGTTAAATACTTTAAAACAAATAAAACACTAAACAAAAGGATCTTGATAAAATAAGAAAACATTTAAATTAAGAGCCAAGTCCAGCAAATTACTGCATCCTGTTCTTCAATGTCATTTTCTGTTGCTCATCATGTATTCACCGTGGCTCAAAGATTTCAAGAATTCCCAGTCCCAGTTGCAACTCAACGTTGTAAAAGCATAGTTCCTTTGAACCAGGCTGAATCTCCACTCACAACAGTCCTGAGCATACATCCCACAGTTCTGGCATCTCCAACACTGGGTTTGCCTCTGCAGCTATAAGCTTCACCTTCTCTTGCAGGAACTCTATGCCTGCCACTTAGTGCCAAGCTTTTGCTGTTTTCCCAAACCCTAAATCATTCAGAAAAACCTGTACCTCCTTGGGGATGCTGCCAGATTCCAAAGCAAGGTTGAAACGTAGCCTGGTCCACTGGAGCTGCAGCTGTACCAACTTTAATATGCTGATGCTGGAAAAGCCTCTTTAGGCTACCAAAATCCAAAGGGCAAGAAATGGCTTTAACTTGGGCTTTCAGTCCCTGAAGGAATTTGAGTTTTCAAACCATGAACTTGCTATACAGTGTTTTTTCACATCTTCCACTGACCCAGTGCAAGTCACTAGGATTTCCCTTACTGATACTCATTTCTCCAGCAGTAGAAGATATTCTGCTACCTGCCCTTTGCACATGCAAACTTTTAAGATTGCTAACACAGCTCTCCTCTATCAAGTAAACCAGTCCATCATCTTTAAATTCAGCTTTACCAAAGTCCTTATCCTCTAATCACAAATTGGGCCCAAACAATCTCTCTGAGCAATTGGCCCACTAAACTCCGAAGAATGATTACTTGTAAATCCACAAAGTGAAAATTCTCAAGCATTTCCAACTTTGTCCAGCAGAATCATTCAAAAGCCACAAAATCCACATAGTCAGATTTATCCACAACACCCCACTTCCTGGGTACCAAATTCTGTTGCAGTCTGCCTGAATGGTTACTGAAAAAATGACCATCACACAGCCTAAGGGAACAAGGAGTTTATTTTCTTACGATTACTAGTTACAGTACTCAGTCCAGCTTGACAGGAGATCATGCATCTACACCAGGGCTGAGGGAACTGACCATACCATCACTGCATAATGGCTGAGAGATGGACAATCCTTACCAGTTAGACCAGCATGTCTGGCCAAGTGAACAGACAGATGCCAACTCTCTCAACCAGCTCTCTGTGATTTATCCAGGGTCTAATCCCACCAACTGTCGGCTGGGTCTTTCCCATCAGCTAGACAATTTCCTTCAGGTTTGCTTTGGGATTAACTCAACCATCAACTCTCTACAACTGTGCCCAGAGCTCAAATCTTCAACAGCTAAATGACACCTGTGCCTAACTATGACACCGTGATACTGCCTCACCAGTGCCACCACAGCCTCATGGTGACATCATAACCTCACTGTGAAATCACAGCCTCACCAGTTATATCACATCATCAATGGAACATCTTGGCCTCATAACTCACATCAGAATCATTTCAGAAATCGCAGCCTAATAACTGACCTCAAGCTGCACTGTGACATCACAGCCTCACTGTAACATTGTAGCCTCCCTACTGGAATCCTACATAGCCTTATTAGGATACCACAGCATCAGCACAGACAGCATAGGCTTCCAGAGTGATATCATCTCACGGTGACATAACAGCCCACAGTGGCATACAACCCTCACAGTGACATCACTGTCTCAGTGTGACAACACAGCCTCATCAATGACAACACAGCCTCACCTATGATATCAGAGCCTCACTTTGAAATCACAGGCTCACTGTCACACCAGGGACAACATAGCCTTTGACATCACAGCCTCACCTGTATAACTGTCACATAAGTTTACCATTGACATCACAGTCCTACCAGTGACATCACAGACTCAGTGTGACATCTTTCTCAACACTGACATTCCAGCCTTATTTTTTTTTAATTTTTATTATTTATTCAATCATGCGTGTATGTGTGTGTGTGTAGAACCATGGATGAATTCGGGAACCACCATGAACCGCCTCCACCTCCTCCTTGTTTACTCTGCCCAGGGATTCACAGGCTTTGCCCCACCAGGGCCTGAAACACAGGCCACCCCTGCTTCCACCTAGCGTCTATACGTGGGGTCTAGGATCCGAACTCAGGACATTCCAGCCTTATTTTGATGTCATACCTTCACCAGTGACCTCACAGCTTCATTGTGACATCAGCAGCACCAATAGCACCACAGCCTCACTGCCAATAAACCTCTCCAATGACATCACAACATCAGTGTGTAATCAGTGCCTCACCGTGACATCGTAGTCTCACTGTGTCCTCACAGCGTCACTCTTACATTACTACCTGACAGTGACACCATCGCCTCACTGTCACATCACAATTTTTGTGACATCAGCATTGTCTCTTACATAATAGCCTCATGGTGATATCACATACACATCTCTAATATAGCACATCAAAACCTCACTGTGACATCACAAACTCACTGTAACATCACAGCCTCACCACTGATATGACAGGCTCACCATGATATCACCATCTCCTCAAGGACACCACAGCCTCATGGTGATATCATAACCTCAGTGTGGCATCACAGCCTCACCAATTATATCATAGCATCAATGCAACAGCTCAGCCTCATCTTTTATATCAGTCTCACTTCTTATATCCAGCCTAACCCATGATGTCACAGCTACACTGTGATATTACAGGCTCACAGTGACATCACAGGCACACTGTGACATCACACCCTCAAAATTGTATACTACCTAGCCTTACTAGGATTCTACAGACTCACTATAGTTAGCACAGACCTACAGTGATGTGACAGCCTCAGCAGTGACATCATATCCTTTGACATCATGAACAATTACACCACTGCCTCACATGTTACATTACTGTCTCATTGTGACATCAATCTTCCCACACATATGACAGTCTCACAGTGACCTTACAGCATCATGAACACCTCACAGTCTAACCTGTTACATCATAGATTCACCACTTCCATCATAGCCACATAGAGAAATCAGCCTTGCCACTATTATCACATCTTCTACAGTGACCTCACAGACTCACTATGAGATCAAAATCTCTCTGTGATGTCACATCCTCACAGTGACATCACATCTTCACAGTGATATCACAGCCAAACTGTGGCTCATTTCTGACATCACAGCCTCACTGTGACATAACAGACTAACCTCTGAAATCATAGCATCAGTGACACCGTGGACATCCTGCCTAGCCTCACAATGAAACCACATCAGCCTCATTTGATATCACAGCCTAACCACTGAAATCACATTCTCATTGTGATATCACAGTCTAGCTCTTCTGACATCACAGCCTCACTGTGATATCAGGGCATCACTGGTGACAACACAGGCTCACTGTGACATCACAGCCTTACCTCTGAGGGTGCAGTCTCACTGTGACATGAGACTCACTGACAACACAGTGTCACCTCTGAAATCATTGCTCAATTGACTTCATAGCATCGTCTCTGGCATTGTAGCCTCATTGATTCATCACAGCCTCACTATGACATCACAGGCTCGCCACTGAAATCATAGCCTCAATGCCACCACACCCTCATCACTGAATCCTACATAGTCTTACTATGATAGCACAGCCTCACCTCTGACCTAACAGGCTCATTGAAATATCACAGCCTCCCTGTGACACCACAGTGTCACTATTGACATCACAACCTCACTGTCACATCACAACTTACCCAATGACATCAAATCCTCACAGTGACATCACAGCCTCATTGTGACATCACAGCCATAAGGTGCCATCAAAGCATCACTGTGACATAAAGCTTCACCTCTGACATATAGCCTCACTATGAAAATCACAGCTTCAGTTGGATACAATAAACTCACTGTAACATTAGAACCTCAACAGTGACAATACAGAATCAAAAATGACAGTCTCACTCTGAAAGCACCATCCTTACTGACATCAGAACCTCACTGTGACATCACAACTTCACTGTGATTTCACAGCCACACTGTGCCAGCAGAGTCTCACAGTGACATCACAGCCTCACCACTGATATGACAGGGTCACTGAAATCACAGCCTCTCCTCTGACATCACAGCTTCAGTGTGACTGCAAAGCCTCACAACTGACATTACAACCTCACAGTGATATCACAGTCACACTGTGGCAACACAGCCTCATTGTGACAGCACAGCCTCACCACTGATTGGACAGGTTCACCAAGATATTACAGCTTCACCAGTGACAACCACAACCTCTTGGTCACATCATAATCTCACTGTGGCATTACAGCCTCATCAGTTATATCACATCATCAATGTGAAATCTCAGCCTCATCTCTCACATCAGTCTCACTTCTGAAATCACAGCCTAACCAATGACCTCACAGAAGCACTGTGACATCACAGCCTCACTGTGACCTCATAGCCTCATGGTGACATCACAGCCACATTGTGACATTATAGCCTCACCAATGATATCCTTCCTAGCCTTGCTATGATATCACTGCCTTGCAACAGTTAGCACAGGCCCATAATGAAGTGACAGCCTCAGCAAAGGCATCATAGCCTTTGTCATCATAAAGTGTGACACCACAGCCACACATGTTACATTACTATCTCATTGTGATATCAATCTTCCCACAGATATAGCCTCACAGTGACCAAACAGCGTCAATGCGACCTCACGGTCAAATCTGTTACAACATAGACTCACCTATTACATCAGAGCTTCATGTTGAAATCAGCCTTGCCAATGATATCACACCTTCAACAGTGATGCCATAGCCTCACTGTGTTGTCCTCTTTATGTTGTCCCAGCCTCTTAGTGACATCACAGTTTCATAGTGATAATACAGTCTCATTGTGGCATTATAGCCTCATTTCTGAAATCACAGCTTCACTGTGACATCACAGCTTCCAGAGTGTTATCACATCACGGTGACATGACATCCCACAGTTGACATACGACATACACAATGACAGCACAGACTCACCTGTGACGTGAGTCAGCTCTGACATTAGTCACAACACTGACATCACTGTCACACCAGTGACAACACAGCCTTTGTCATCACAGCCTCACCAGTATCACTGTCACATAACTTCACCACTGACATCATAGTCTCATCATTGACATCATAGACACACTATGACATCTTTCTCACCACTCACATTGCAGCCTTATTGTGACAATACACCTTCACCAGTGACATCACTGCCTCCTTGTGACATCAGCCTCACCACTAACATCACAGCCTCACTGTACCATCCAAATCTCTCTAGTGACATACGTCTCTGTGTCATCAGAGCCTAACTATGATGTCATAGCCACACTGTGTCCTCAAAGCCTCACTGTGACATTACAACCTTACAGTGACATCATAGACTCAATGTGACATCACAGCATCACCACTGACACCATATCCTCACTATGACATCTCCCTTGCCATTGACATCACAGTCTCACCACGGCAGCACCAATTTCCTTTGACATCACAGGCTCACGGTGACACCACATCTATATGGTGACATCAAACCTCAAGGTGATATCACAGCCTCACCAGTGACATGCCAGACTCACTGTGCTATAGTAACCTCAGCACTCACATCAGCCTCATTCTGATATCACAGCCTAACCATTGAAATTACATCCTCTGCCACTATGTGCCAATACAGCCTCACAGTGACATCATACCCTCACTGAGACATCACAACCTCATTACTGATTGGACAGGCTTACCACAATATTACAGCCTTACCAAAGACACTCCAGCCTCATTGTGATATTATAATCTCACTGTGGCATCACAGCCTCACCAGATATATCACATTCTCAATGCAACATCTCAGCCTCATCTCTCACATCAGTCTCACAGCCACACTGTGACATCACAGCCTCACTACTGGTATTGACCCTACCCTTACCATGACACCACAGCCTCACCACTGATAGCACAGGCTCACAGTGACATGACAGCCTCAGCAGTGACATTATTGCCATTGACATGACAGTTTCACCACAGTCTCACAAGTTATGTCACTGCTTCATTGTGACTTTAATCTTTCCACAGATATCACAACATCACAGTGACCTCACAGCCCCTCTGTGACCTCACATTATAACCTCTTACATCATAGTCTCACCTGTTACATCATCTCATGGTGAAATCCACCATGCACTGACATCACAACTTTCACAGTGACCTCACCGCCTTACTGTGACATCACAACTTCTCTGTGATGTCACAGCCACAAGGTGCCAGCACAGCCTCACTATGATATCACAGTCTCACCACTGATAAGACAGGCTCACCATGATATTACAGCCTCACCAGTGACACACAGTTTCATGGTGACCTCATAACCTCACTTTGGCTTCACAGCCTCAAAAGTTATGTCACATCATCAATGCGACACCTCAGCCTCATCACTCACATCAATGTCATTTCTGAAATCACTGCCTAACCACTGACATCACAGCCTTACTGTGACATCACAGAGTCATGGTGACGTCACAGTCACACTGTGACATCACAGCCTCACCACTGTTATCCTACCTAGCCTTACTATGACAACACAGCCTCACCAGTGATGTGACAGCCTCAGCAGTGACATAATAGCCTTTGATATCATAAATAGTGACATCAAAGCCCCACATAGAATATCACTGCGTTATTGTGACATCAATCTTCTCACAGATATCACAGATTCATAATGACCTCCTAGCTTCACTGTGACTTCACAATCTGACTTGTTACAACATAGCCTCATGGTGATATCAGACTTGTCACTGACATTACATCTTCCACAGTGACCTCACAGCCTCACTGTGACATGACAAACTCTCTGTGATATCACAGCCTCATAGTGACATCACCGCTTCACAGTGATATCACCACTTCACTCTGGCATTGTAGCCTCTTTTCTGACATCACAGCTCACTGTGACATTACAGCATAACCTCTGACATCACAGTCTCACTGAAATAACAATCTAATCTGCTGCAGTCTGAAATCATATTATCAGTGATACCATGGACATCCTGCCTAGCTTTGTTATTATACCACAGCCTCATCACTGACATCTCAGACTCATGGTCACATGACAGCCTCGACAGTGACACCACAATCATGCTGTGTCATCAGTGTCTCACCAGTAACATCCCAGCCTCACTGTGACATCTCAGCCTCATCACTGACATCAGCCTCACTTCTGACATCACAGCCTAACCACTGAAATCTCAGCTGAACTGTGATGTAATAGTCTATCACCACTGATATCATAGCCTCATGTTAACATCACAGCCTCAGAGTAACATCACAGCCTCTCCTCTGACATCACAGGCTCAGTGTGACTGCACAACCTCACCTCTGACATCCTAACCTCACTGTGAAATCCAAGCATCACTCCTGACATCACAGCCTCACTGTGACATAACAGGCTAATCTGCTGCAGTCCAAGCTGCAACCTCGAATCCAGGACTCCCCTCCACAAGGTGGGCAAGGCTTGCAATTTGAGAACAGATAGACAGCTCTCTGGGCTGAATGAATCTGAATGCTTTATTGAAGTTTTTAGCAGAGCTTTTATACTTTAGAAAATCCAGAGGAAAGGCCAATGGATGTATCACCATGCCCATAGGGAAAACAAGGAAAATCAGGACCAAATTCTTTGTGGGATTATGTAAAATGTATTCATTCTGGGTAACAAAGGAAAAGTAGAGTGATATATATTTTCTGTGTTGGAATAGACATGATGCCTCCAGGTAGAGTTAAAGCAGGCATGACACTCAGTTGCTAAAAGCAAAGGGACAATGAATGTTTAAAGTAGATTTTCCTAGGTTTATGTATAAACATCAAATGTGTGTGGGGAGAGACTGTAAACTAGCTAGTCCTGAGAAAAACAACAACAATAACAACAAAAAGATCTAAGAATATACAAGAGGTAGACTCAAATTCCAGAGGCAGGAATGCTCCTGCCATAGGCAAAATTTAATCTACATAGGGAGAGCTTTTAGGACCTAACAATTGCCCATTTAGATGTTAATGTGTCACTCCCCAGCCAGCAGGCTTTAGGCCAAAACCAGACCATAACACTCAGGCAGGCAGTAACACTAAGACCTGATTACCCCCTTATTTTTCTTATTTTTCTTATTTATATCAAATAATGTCATGTCCTTTATACATAAATTGTTTCCTTGAAACAATATTCTGTCATGCCGAACCTTGTCAAAATAGCATGGTTGGATAAGGATGCGACATTTCCCTCTCTTTTATTTTTTTAAATGATGAGATAAATCTGAAGATGACTAGAAAGAGAATTATAGTAATGACTATGATAAGAATTGTCCTGCTAATATGAATTAACATGGTGAACCGGGTTGTAGGAAAACATTCAAACTCATATGATTATTTACATAAGTGTGCAGTCAGCAATTTGTATAAACT
Source organism: Typhlomys cinereus (assembly GCA_023101885.1). Lineage (NCBI taxonomy): Eukaryota > Metazoa > Chordata > Mammalia > Rodentia > Platacanthomyidae > Typhlomys > Typhlomys cinereus. Next base: position 422,613 of record JALPQD010000776.1, read on the forward strand.
GAAATATAGAGGAGTAGTCTTAATATGTCTAACAGACTAGTTTTGATAAGTAGGAATAACTTATCTAGGCACTAAGTGTCAAGACTACCAGATCTATTCTGGAGTTTAAATAAATCTGAATTTTGTCCCAAATTTAAAATTTATCTTAGTGTCTAAGTTAAGAGAAACACATTAGCCATTCAAGAGTAGATACAATTGGTGATATAAATGTCAGCAAAAGTCAACAGAAAATTGTACATTTTTAGGAACCAAAACTAAAACACATGGCGAGTACACAACAGTGAATTTTAAATGGAAAATACAGTCCTTTAGCATATGGTGAGCAGCAGTTAACTTTTAAAGTCCAGAATAGATCTGGTAGTCTTTTTTTTTTTTAATACATTTTTTATTATTATTTCAGCTCATGCAAACTTATTAGGTACACCAGTTCCCTCCCTCCCTCCTCTTCCCCCCCAATCCCCTGCACCCCGTCCCCTCACCCCTCCCTCTCCATCCCCCAGTGCCTCCCACCCCAATTCCCAGAAAGTCCTTTCTTGTGCATGCCTGACTCTCCTCTGGGCCCTCCTCTCCCATAACGTACAAGGACCCAGTGGCATTTCCCTGAACCCTTTCCTGACACATAACGCCTAGATAAGTTATTCCTACTTATCAAAACTAGTCTGGCAGCGCAGCCCCGCCCCCACCCCAGAGCCGCCCGGCAAGCAGCACCTCGCTGCGCGGCCCCCGGCTTTGCCCCCCGGGCCCCGCCCCCCTCCGCACCAACCTTCCCAGGTGAGCCAGGGAGCGAGAGAGCCCAGCCAAGCCCCAACCCCGACCCCGGAGCCGCCCTGCCAGACCACCATGCCACACCGCCACCAGCTTAGCCCCAGGGCCCTGCCCCGGACCCCAGCCCCTGGAACCCTCCCACCCCCGCACGCCTCCGCTCCCCCCCAGGTCGCAGGTGAAGAATTCTGCCATCAACATCAGACCCTCTGCCTCTCTGGCCCACCGGGGACCTACACACTGGTCCATGGAAGACACACTTCTACTCAGAATTCAACAGAGTCCAAAGGAAACTCAAGCAAAATTCTAAGGAACAAAGGGAACACAGGCCATACATCTGGACTCCACTACAATCATTATATCACATGGGCGAGATTCTTCTCATCCATCCCAAAGAAAAGTAAACTTTTTCTTTTCATCTTACTGATCCTTTAAAGTATCAATGCTGTATCAAGACAAAGTGGGGGAATTAACCAGCTCAATGGAAGAGATTGTTAAAGCCAAAAAGATACTGGAGAGGAACATTCAAGAGATATGAGACACCCTGAAGAAGCCTAACATGCGCATTCATGGAATACCAGAACAAGAATCCCAAAATACCACACTGGAGGAAATATTTCAATTCATCATAAATGAAAACTTCCCACAACTAAAGAATGAGAGGACTATCCAAATACAAGAGGCATTTTGCACTCCAAACAGATATGACCAAAATAGAAAATTGCCATGGCAAATAATAGTCAAAACACACCACATTCAAGACAAAGAAAAGGTGCTGAGAGCTTCAAGAGAAAAAAAGCAACTGACTTTTAAAGGTAAACCTATTAGAATAACAAATGACTACTCATTGGAAACAGTAAAAGCAAGAAGACCTTGGAGAGACATACTTCAAGTATTAAATGAGCAAAAATGCCAACCCAGATTGATATACCTGGCAAAACTATCTGTCATGATTGAAGGAGAAATAAAAGTTTTCCAGCACAAAGACAACTTGAAGGGATACATGTCTACCAAACCAGGTCTTCAAAAAATGCTAGAAATGATACTCAAGCTTGAAGAAAAAAACAAGCGTATCCAGGAGGACAGAAGGGAAGTATAATACCACAAAATATAAATATCAAACAACATGCTTACAAAATCTACTAAACATAAAAAATGTCCAGAATTAAAAATAATATATCCATTATAACATTAAATGTCAATGGTATTAACTTACCGATTAAGAGACACAGATTACAAACTTGGATTAAAAATCACAATCCAACAATCTGATGCCTTCAGGAAACTCATCTCACCACAAAGGATAGGCACATCCTAAGAATGAAAGGCTGGTCCAAAATCTTGCAAGCTAATGGAACCAGGAAACAGGCAGGGGTAGCAATTATGCTTTCAGACAAAGTGGACTTCAAACCAAAGAAAATCATAAGAGACACAGATGGATACTACATTTTAGTCACAGGGACAATTCACCAGGAAGACTTCACAATACTGAACATATATGCACCCAATACGGGCCCCTCCATATTCTTAAGAAAACCCTACACCACCTAAAGCAAGAAATCAACCCCCAAACAATAATTCTTGGGGACTTCAACACTGCCCTCTCAACATGGGATAGATCAACAGGTCAAAAGCTTAACAGAGACACTTTGGAACTTAATCAAACCCTTAAAGAAATGGACCTCTATCGAACTTTTCACCCATGCACCAAAGAATACACATTTTTCTCAGCAGCACACGGAACTTTCTCCAAAATAGATCACATATTGGGCCACAAAACGAATCTCCACTTATACAGGAAAGTTGAAATTCTAGCCTGTGCCCTATCAAACCACCATAGCCTAAAGCTGGACATCCACAACACAACAAACAAGAGAAACTACACTAACTCCTGGAAACTTAACAATATGATGCTGAATGAGAACTGGATTCAGGAAGAAATTAGAAAGGAAATTCAAGATTTCCTGAAAGTGAATGATAATAATGAAAATACAACTTACCAAAATCTCTGGGACACAATGAAAGCTGTCCTAAGAGGTAAGTTCATAGCTCTTAATGGCTACAACAAAAAAATGGAAATATCAGAAATAAATAACTTAACGATGCAGCTTAAGGCTTTAGAGAAACTTGAGCAATCTGACCCCAAAAGTAGTAGAAGAGAGGAGATTAGCAAAATAAGGAGAAGAATATCTGAAATCGAGACTCAGAAAATGATAGAAAAAAAAATCAACCAGTCAAAAAGCTGGTTCTTTGAAAAAAACAATAAGATTGATATACCCCTAGCTAAATTAACCAAAAGCAAGAGAGAGAAAACCCAAATTAACAAAATGAGAAATGAACATGGAGATATCGCTACTGATACCCAAGAAATCCAGAGAATTATAACATCATATTTCAAAAACTTATACTCTGTGAATTTTGACAACACAAAAGAGATGGATGAATTTCTAAATAAACACAACTTACCTAAATTGAATCAGGAAGTTGTGAATTATTTAAATAGTCCTATAACATATAAGGAAATTGAAGAAATAATCTCGAATCTTCCCACCAAAAAATGTCCTGGATCAGATGGATTCAGCACAGAATTCTACCAGACATTTAAGGAGTTAATAACACCGATACTCCTTAAACTGTTCCATCAAATAGCAAAGGAAGGAACACTACTGAATTCCTTCTATGAAGCTAATATCGTCTTAATCCCAAAAGCTAATAAAGATTCACTTAAAAAAGAAAACTATAGGCTTATCTATCTGATGAACACAGGCGCAAAGATTCTCAACAAAGTCTTAGCAAATCGGGTTCAAAAACATATCAAAAGGATCATTCACAGGGACCAAGTAGGCTTCATCCCTGGCACGCAAGATTGGTTCAACATATGAAAATCAATAAATGTAATTCATCATGTAAACCAGTCAAAAGTCCAAGACCACATGATAATCTCGATAGATGCAGAAAACACCTTTGACGAGATCAAGATCCAATAGCCTTTTATGATCAAAACGCTAGAGACAGTAGGAATGGAAGGAACTTTTATCAATATAATAAAAGCTGTATACAACAAGCCCACAGTAAGGATTATGCTCAGTGGGGAACAATTGGAAGCATTCCCACTTCGATCAGGAACTAGACAGAGCTGTCCACTCTCACCACTTCTATTCAATATTGTACTTGAAGTCTTAGCTGAAGCCATAAGGCAAGAAAGGGACATAAGAGGGATTCAAATCAGCAAGGAAGAAGTCAAACTATCCCTATTTGCAGATGACATGATCTTATACCTGAGGGATCCCAAAAACTCCACCAGGAAGCTCCTGGAACTAATTGAGAAGTTCAGCAGGGTGGCAGGATACAAAATAAATGTGCAAAAATCAGAGGCCTTCCTATATGCCCAGAATGAAAGAAGTGAAAAAGCCTTGAGAGAAACAATCCCATTTACTATAGTCCCTAAAAAAAATGAAATACCTTGGTATAAACCTAACTAAGGAGGTAAAAGACCTTTACAATGAAAACTTTAAAACCCTAAAGAAAGAAATTGCTGAAGACATCAGAAAGTGGAAAGACCTCACATGTTCCTGGATTGGCAGAATCAACATTGTAAAATTGACCATCCTACCAAAGGCAATATACAAATTCAATGCTATACCAATTAAAATCCCAAAGCAATTCTTTAAAGAAGTTGACCAAATAATCTCAAAATTCATATGGAGGCACAAAAGACCCAGGATAGCAAAGACAAACCTGAGTAACAAAAACACTGCTGGAGGTATTACCATACCAAACCTTAGTCTATACTACAAATCCATAGTTATAAAAACAGCCTGGTACTGGCTCCAAAATAGACACACAGATCAATGGATAAGGGTTGAAGACCCAGATATAAGCCCACAAAAATACAGCGCAAAGAATCCAATGGAAAAAGAACAGCATCTTCAACAAATGGTGCTGGAAAAACTGGATCTCCACATGCAGAAGAATAAATATGGGCCCGTACTTGTCACCATGTACAAGACTTAATTCCAAATGGATCAAGGACCTTGATATCAGGCCAGAGACTATATAAACCATAGTTGAAAGGATAGGGAACTCCCTCGAGCTGATTGGGCTAGGCCAACATTTCCTAAACAGACATCCAATGGCACAGTCATTGCTACCAACTCTCAACAGTTGGGATCTTGTGAAATTAAAGAGCTTCTGTTCAGATAAAGAGATTGTAACACGAACTCAAAGGCAACCCACAGAATGGGAGAAAATCTTCACTAACCACACATCTGATAGAGCTCTACTGTCCAGAGTGCACAAAGAACTTAGAAAATTAAACACCACGGAAACCAATGGCCCAATTAAAAAATGGGCCCTGGAACTTAAAAGAAACTTTACCAGGGATGAAATTAAAATGTCTAACAAATATCTTAAAAAATGCTCCACTTCTTTAGCCATAAGGGAAATGCAAATCAAAACTTCCCTGAGATATCATCTCACCCCGATCAGGATGGCAAAAATCCACAATACAAACAACAAGTGCTCGAGAGGATGTGGAGAGAGGGGAACTCTGCTACATTGCTGGTGGGAATGCCGGCTCATACAGCCACTCTGTTGAGCCGTCTGGAGATTCTTAAAGAAATTTAAGATTGAAATGCCATATGACCCTGCTATTCCACTTTTGGGAATAACCCCCATGCAGCAGAGATTCACCTCGATAGCACAAGCACGACCATGTTCATAGCAGCACTGTTTACAATAGCAAAGTTATGGAATCAACCCAAATGTTCAACAGTTGATGAGTGGATAAGGAAACTATGGTACATCTATACAATGGAGTACTACTCAGCCATCAAAAGTTATGAATTACTGGAAATTGCTGGGAAATGGATGTCATTAGAAACAATTATATTAAGTGAAGTATCCCAAATCCAGAAAGTTAAGCGCCGCATGTACTCCCTAATAGGTTGCTCCTAGTACCAAACTCACCCAGCCCACATTGAGACACTCAAAGGTAAACCTATGTAATACAGTAATTGCAAGGATTATGAACAGGAAGGATGGGGTTGGAGGGCCACACCAGACACAAGGAGAGAGGGGACCATGTTACAGCAGAGAAAATAGGCCTCCAAGGAATGCAAGTATGTAATGTGAACCTGGTTAAGTTCACAGATGTTCGTTCCTTATCATGTACAACTGAAGGGGTATGATCTCACCAGAAGGGAAGGGAATATAGTCTGGCAGATGAAAGGTGATTATTTTGCAAATGGGTGACTGACCCCTCCCTCACCGAGGTTTCCTGCTTTATTACATCTACCCTTGAATGTGCTATTATAACAAGACTCCAGTTTAACAGCTTTTTGTCTCTGACCAGGGGGTGACATACAGTGCCCATCAGGATGGAGTGAAGGGCATTGCAGGAGCAGCAAAACTGCAAAAGAAAATCAACAATCCATAATCCAGAACTTCAGAGACTCTATATCAACCACATAGAACTAGGCCAGCCTAATCTCCCCCCATCCTGAGGCTCAGGGACATTTGCGGAAGAGAGGGCGGTAAGATTTAAGAGCAAAAAGATGGGAGGAACAATGATTTACAAGATTCTCCACACTACTTAGGGCCGAAGCAATCATAATAGGACTTTGCATGCCCTGAGCAATGTCCAACACACTATTGACCTCACAAAGTCTAGCATCAGCTAAAGGCACCAAGATCCTTGGAGGCAAGGGATTGACAGCCACAGTAGTGTTCCTATGCTTAAGGGAAACACGAGAAAGTGTTCAGGGGAATGCCACTGGGTCCTTGTACGTCATCGGAGAGGAGGACCCAGAGGAGAGTTAGGCATACACAATAAAGGACTCTCTGGGAATTGGGATGAAGCACTGGGGGGATGGGGAAGCAGAGAGGGGGAGCACAGGGTTTGGGGGGAGGAGGCAGGAGGGAGGGAACTGGTCTACCTATTAAGTTTGTATGAGCGGAAATAATAAAAAATGTATTAAAAAAACTAGTCTGTTAGACATATTAAGACTACTACTCTATATTTCAGTTTATACAAATTCCTGACTGCTACTACAATTGTACTCTTTAAAAGACATTCAGAGCCATTTTACCAACTTAAGGTTCTACACACTTATATAAATAATCATATGAGTTTGAATGTTTTCCTACAACCTAATTCACCATGTTAATTCATATTGGCATGACAATTCTTATCATAGTCAGGAATCCATCCTAGAAGGAAACATTTCTGGCTCCTTCAGGTCAGGATCTGGCTCTTTGACTTGTTCTGTATCGATGTCAACTCCTTTTTTTCCTGTAGGCTGAGAGCTGTCATCTTGTCAGGGAGACTGTCTATGATTTTCCACTGGGCAGAATAAACATTTGGGAATCCACAGGGGTGAGGCTTCTGATGGAGAACACAAAGACATCTGGGACTCCAGGGAGCCCTGAGTCTGGTTAGGACAGGGGTATGTCAAAGGCATTCTTTCCTTTAACCATCATCTCTAATTTTGAATCTTTTCATAAGCATAACATCCCACAAACCTTTAAAACACACTTTAACATTCTTTTAAGTAACCAATTCATAAACTTTCTGTACACACTTTAAACTTGTAAGCAACGGGTCCCATCCCATTAACCTTTTATCAAACCTTTTGTACATCTAAGTACTATACATACATACATACACACACACACACACACACATATATATATATATTTACTTGATAGTTTCCTGCTATTTTTACATTAATTATCCCTCAAGAAATGTCTTTTAATGGAGGTTATAACAGATAACAAACTTCATCTTTAAAAGAAATTAAGAGTTGAGTCTGATTTGGCAATTGTGTAGACAATATACATTTACATATAACATATACTTTGAAATCTAAGGCATTATACTTCTCAATTTATTTACTTTAGCATTAAGTAACCATAAATTTTGTATGTTTAAAGTATATGAAACTTATGAACATAAAAAAAAACATTTGGGGCTGGAGAGGTGGCTCAGGGGTTAAGCCTCTGCCTTGCAGGCAGAAGGTCCTGAGTTCGGATCCTAGACCCCACGTATAGACGCCAGGCGGAAGCGGGGACAGCCTGCATTTCCAGTCCTGGTAGGGCGGAGCCTGTGAATTCCAGGGCAGAGTAACAAGGAGGAAGTGGAGGTGTCCATGGTGGTTCCTGAATTTGTCCGTGGTTCTACACACACAGACACATACATACATACATACACACTCACACACACTCACAATTGAATAAATAATAATAAAAAAATTAAAGAACCTGACTAATACAGATCGTGGTACCAGGAGTGGTTCTAGGGAAACGGAATTGTAAAAATGAATTTTGCTAGCAGATTTGGTGACATCTGGAGTTGGATCTCCAACACAATTAAACAACCAGCCTCTAAAAACTGCCCTGGCAGTAAGGAGAAAATTAATGTTTGGAGTGAAGTAATCAAGAATTGGTGAAGATAGGTGTGTTGGACATTCAAGATTCACCTGTTATGTGGAGTGAGGAGCTTAGTGATTCAATATACAAAACTTTTGACAGTATGAGTAAAAGTAAGGAAAGCAATGATGCTGATTGGTCGCTATTGGCATCTCTTGAAAAAATATAAAATGAGAAGAAAAACCTCAGACACAAAAATAACCAACTCAGAAAGCATGTAAACAATCTAGAGGCTTCTAAGTGTGACCTAGAAGCAACTCTGGAAAGGAAAGACTTTACTGGTAAAATTGCCCAGATTCAAATGCATATAAAAAACTGAGAAGATTCTAAGTGTGTCCTAGAAGACAATCTTTTTTCTGGTAGCAATAAGGTTCGAATTGCAGAAAATAAAAACCAAGCTCTGATTATTTTATTGACTGAATTACAAAGTAAATTGAATCCTATCCTTGAAAGGTGTTGGTGGTTGAAGTTAAAGTGCTCATTTGCAAAGAGTGGAATCCTGAAAAGTGCGATGTTGATGTGTGGAAAGACCAAACTGACGATGAGGACAAGGATGTTGAACCTTCAAATTCTGATGCATTTATTCTGCCCTTAGCAGAGAATGAATCATTGCTTCTGACCAGGGAACTCATTTCACAGCTAAAGAAGTACAGCAGTGGGCTCATGACCATGGGATTCACTGGTCTTACCATGTTCCCCAGTGAAACAGCTGGCTTGATAGATGGTGGAATGGCCTTTTAAAGGCACAATTACAGCATCAATTATGTGGTAATAGTCTGGAGGGATGGGGCAGAATTCTCCAGAAGGCAGTATATGACTTAAACTAGCATCCAATATATGGTACTGTGTCTTTTTAAGCCAGGATTCACAGGTCCAGGAATCAAGGAGTGGAAACAGGAATAGCTCCCCTTACTATCAACCGTAGTGACCCATTAGGAAAATTTTTGCTTCCTGTTCACACGAGCCTGTGTTCTACTGGCTTAGAAGTTTTGGGTCCAGAGAAGGGAATGCTTCCTCCAGGAGACACAGCAAATATTCCTTTGAACTGGAAACTCAAGCTTCCTCCTGGTTATTTTGGACTTCTGATGCCCTTAAGCCAACAGGCTAAGAAATGAATAACAGTGTTAGGAGGGTTGATTGGCCCAGACCACCAAGGGGGAATTGGACTGGTTCTCCACAATGGTGGTAAGGAAGAATATGTCTGGAGTGTAGGAGATCCACTAAGGCGTCTCGTGGTATTACCATGTCCTGTGATTAAGGTCAATGTGAATTTACAGCAATCCAACATAGGAAAGACAGTAAATGGTCCAGGTTCTCCAGGAATGAGGGTATATGTAACCCCTCCCAGGTAAGGAGCTAAGACCTGTGGAAGTGTGCTTAAGGTGGAAGAATAAGTAGTAGAAGAAGGTAATTAAAATACCACCTAAGGTGACATAACCAGCTACGGAAATGAGGATTATGATTGCCATGAGTGCTCCTGGTTCAGACTGTCAAGAATAGGCTTGTGCATGTGCACATACTCTAAGAAGATATTTATGTCATGTAATGTAATGTTACTTTATAGTTATGTGATGAAATGTTGTAATCTATATTATGATATTGTGCTATAGGACACTAAAGACAAAGCATTTCTCAAGGGGCATTGTCATTAATCTTGTAAAAATATTGCATGTGCGGTTGAATATGCATAGCTATATTACGTTAGGCAGAATTATGAATCTTACTGTTTTTATTTGGAGATTTTTTAATGGCCTAACGAAATGTCATTTGGTGTCAAGTTAACACGGGATGGAAGTTTGATAGTTAAGCCTGGGTGTCAACTTGACCACCTGGTATGGGCTCAGACCACCTCTGGAAAGGATCAACTGAGACCACTTAATAGATCCTATCAGAACCTCCAATGTTCTCATAACATCCTCCCAGTACTGCATCATATAAAAAGGAGCCACCAAAGAGAACTGATGCCCTATTGCAGCTGTGCTAGGAATCACTCTTTCTTCTGGTCATCTGGTTTCTTTGACCCTCTAGCCTTCCAACCTACCAAGTTGTTTTCGGCTAGTATAAAGACTTTAGGAATTCTCTAGCATTCAGCCATCACCCACTTGATACCAAACTGAACAGCTACCAGCAGCTATCGTTGGACTAAATTGGGTACTGGCAGCCATCATTGGACTACTTCTGAAATACTGTAAGCTGACTCAGTACATTCCCTACATTTTTACATATATATATATAGTAGAGAATGAATCATTGCTTCTGACCAGGGAACTCATTTCACAGCTAAAGAAGTTATTAAACATCACACTCTCACTGTGACATCAAAACTTCCCCAGTGACATCACAACCTCACAGTGATATCACAGCCTAATTGTGACATCACAGCCATACTGTGCCATCAAAGCATTACTCTGACATAAAACTTCACCTCTGACATCAAAGCATTGTGACATCGCACCCTCAGTTTGACACAATAAACTCACTGTGATATTGGAGCCTCACCAATGACAATACAGCCTCACCAATGTCAGAGTCTCCATGTGAAAGCACAGTCACTACTAACATCACAACCTCACTATGACATCACAGACACACTGTGCCAGCACATTCTCACTGTGACATCACAGTTTCACCTGTGACATCAGCGTCGCCACCAACATTAGACAGAACACTATCACTGTCGAACCTATGACAACACAGACTTTGACATCACAGCCTCACAGTGATCTCACAGCCTTCCCACTGACACCACAGGCTCACCTGGTACATCATAGACTCATTGTGACATCAGTCTTGCCATTGACATCACAGCCTTACTGTGGCATCACAGCTTACAGAGTGATATTAACTCAGGCAGACATGACAGCCCACAGCATCATACAACATTCACATTGACATCACAGCATCAGTGTGACATCATGGTCTCATCAGTGACAGCACAGCCTCACATGTGACAGCAGTGCCACCACTGACAATAGTTAGAACACTGACATCACTGCCACAGCAGTGACAATACAGCCTTTGTCATCACAGCCTCACCAGTGTCACTGACACTATAGCCTCACCAATGACATCATAGACTCATTATGACATCTTTCTCACCACTGATATTCCAGGCGTATTGTGATATCACAACTTTACCAGTGATAGTACAGCCTCATTGTGACATCACACCATCCCTACTGACATAGCCTCACTGTGACATCAACCTCACAGTCTCTCTGTGAACTCACAGCCTCATTGTGACATCATAGCTACACCACACTATCAAAGCATCACTGTAATTGAAGCTTCACCTCTGACATCATAGCCTCACTGTGACCTCAGGTTTGCCACTGATATCACAGTCTCACTGTGAACTTATAGCCTACACTGTGACATCATGAAGTCCCTGTGATGCCATGGGCTCATGGTGTCACTGCAGGTACATGGTGACATCAAAGCCTCATGTGCATCACAGCCTCACCAGTGACATGCCAGCTTGAATGGGAAATCATACCCTCATCACTCACATAAGCCTCCTTGTGATATCACAGCCTAACCACTGAAATTATATCCTCACTGTGATGTCATAGTCTCTCTTCAATGACATCACTGTAATTTCATGGCATCACTCATGACACCACAGCCTCCCTCTATGAGACATCACAACTTTGCCACTAACATCATAGTCTCACTTGGACCTCACAGCCTCCACCGTGACATCACAAAGTCCCTGTGACATCACAGGCTTATGGATTCACCAAAGACACATAGTGAAATCAAAGTCTAATGGTTGCATCACAGCCTAACATTGACCTCACAGCCTTCCCACTGACACCACAGGCTCACCTGTGACATCAAAGCCTTACAGTGACAATGGCCTCACCATTGATAGCCCACTTAGCCTTAATAAGATATGACAGTCTCAACACAGATAGCACAGGCTCACAGTGACATGACAGCCTCAGCAATGACAACATAGCATTTACCATCACTGTGATGTCATAGTCTCACTCCATGATATCTCAGCCTCACTGTGATTTCACTACATGACTAGTGACAACACACCCTCACTGTGATATCATATGTTCACCTCTGAAATCATTGCCCAACTGTGACATCACAGCAGCAACTCTGACATTATAGCCTCACTGTTTCATCACAGCCTCATTATGACATCACAGGATCAACCTCTGAAATCATAGCCTCACTGTGACATCAGCCTTGTCACTGACATCACGTCTCACTTGGACTTCACAGCCTCAACCGTGATATCACTAATTCCCTGTGACATGACAAACTCATGGTGATACTACAGACACATGGTAACATCAAAGCCTCACGGAGGCATCACAGCCTCACAGTCACTTCACAACCTTCACACTGATACCATAGGCTCACCTATTACATCATAGCCTCATTGTAGATTCTGTCTTACCACTGACATCACAGATTCACTGTGACATCACAGCCTTACCAGTAAAAGCACAGCCTCATCTGTGACATCAATATCTCCACTGCTATTAATCAGAACACTGACAACACTACCACACCAGTCACAACACAGCCCTTGACGTCACAGACTCACCAGTGTCACTGTCATGTTATTGGCTTCAAGAATGACATCAGAGCCTCACCAGTGAAATCATAGAGTCACTATGACATCTTTCTCATCACTGACATTCCAGCGTTATTGTGACCTCACACCTTCACCAGTGACATCACAACCTCATTATGACATCAGCCTTACCACTAATATCACAGCCTCACTGTGCCATCCAAACCTCTCTAGTGACATCACAAACATCCCTGTGTCTTCAGAGCCTGACAGTGACATTACAAACTGACAGTGACATCACAGACTGACTGTGACATCACAAACTCTCTGTGACATCAAATTTGCCACTAACATAATAGCCTCATGGTGACATCACATACACAACTCTGACACAGCCTCACTGTGTCATCACAGCCTCCATATGACATCACAGCCACACCACTGATAGGACAGGCTCACCATGTTATCAGAACCTCAACAGTTACACCACAGCCTCATTGTGAAATCATAACCTCAATGTGGCATCAAAACATCACCAGTTATATCCCATCATCAATTCAACATCTCTGCCTCATCTCTCACATCAGTCTCACTTCTGAAATCATAGGCTAACCACTGATCTCAAAGATGTACTGAAACATTACAGCCTCATGGTGACAACACAGTCATACTGTGACATCACAGCCTTCCCACTGGTATCCTACTTATCCTTACTAGGACACTGCAGTCTCACCACAGAGAGCACAGGTTCACAGGGATATGATAGACTCAGGAGTTGCTGAGAGCCATAAAAAATAACCTTTAACCCGAGTGACCTCTTGGGAGCCTGCCTGTCTCTGTTTTCCTCATAACTGAGCCATTTGTCAGAGAAGCAAGCGACCATCTGCGGTTTAACTCATTTGCCATAAATACTTCATCTGCCATAAATCTTATCTGCCATAAATACCTGTCTCTTAGCAACGTTTCCTGCCTGGCCACTGGTTTTTCCCGCCTAACCCCTGCCCTGGGAAGCCCCTTTCCCCCAAGAACTATATAAACCCTTCCCTCATTCAATAAAGTCAGAGCTTGATTGGAATCCTCTCATCTTGCTCTCGTTCTTTGTGTCTCCCGTCCTTCATTTATTCTCCCCCCTCCCAGGTTACCCGGTCTTCAGAATGTCCCATGGGCTGGGGCACATAGCGCCTGAATGGGGACCTGGGCCTGGGGGCTTCGGACAAATGCTGTTTACCCACTGACAGCCGTTTCTCAGAGGATCGATGCATCCCCAGCCGAGGAGAGAAGATCCTATCTGCCATTGCCACAGAGTCACCCGCCTGTGAATCAGATCCAGTATTAAAGTAAGATTCAAACAACACAATTATGGGACAGGCATTAAGTAAGCATGATTTATTTTTAAAGGGACTCAAAGAGTTCCTCAAGACATGAGGAACTAGGGTTAAGAAAAAAGACTTAAAAAGATTATTTGATTTTATTCAGGATGTCTGTCCTTGGTTCCCCCAAGAAGACACTATAAATAAAAAACGTTGCCTTAGAATTGGAAATTGTTTACAGGATTACTACAGGACCTTTGGCCCTGAAAAGGTTCTGGTCCAAACCTTCTCATATTGGAATCTCATTAATGATATCATCCAGGTTTATACTAAATCTCCTGATATTCAAAAGGTCATTTTAGAGGGAGAAAAGGTTTTACAATGCTGCTCCTGGCCTCCCTCCGCTTGCGGGTCAATTGCTATTGATATGCCCGCTACTCCTTCAGGTCCCCCTCCCTCAGACAATCCCCCTCATATAGAGTCCCCTTCCCATCATTTCTACCCCTCATTAGACATCCCAGAGAACTTTAACCCAGTCTCTGATGATACCATACCCCCTGATGAGAAAACTTCCTTAGAGGACCAGGCTGCTAAGTATTAAAAATCCTGACTGGTCTCCCCTAAAAACCTTCCATTCTTACCCACCCCCCTATGCCTTGGCTCTTCTCTTTTGTGCCCTTGTTCTTCCTTCCTACAATTCCTTAGATCTTATCACTCAAGCCAAAGCTGAACTTTCCCAACAAACAGCCTCCTTAAAACAGCTCCTCCAACAAAAGAGAGAACATCTCACTCTAATAAAAGAGCTTCATGCCCTAGATTTAGAATTAATTCAAACTTCTCAGTCTCCCCCAAGTTCAAAGCCTAAAAAATGCCAAACAGCCTCTAAAAGCCTTCAAATTTTCCTAGTCACCTGCAGCAAAACCTCTGCAACTTTCCAGGAACCTTCTTCTTCCCAAGGGGAAGAAATTACTGAGACTAGAGATGAATCTGATACTCAGAGAGATGGAGAGAGTCCCTTAGATGAATCAGACTCCGAGGACACCCCACAAAAGGTCCAGGACCAACAATATGGCCGCCTAAGTTTAAAACATCTAAAAGTCTTAAAAGTGGCAGTTTCCAATTATGGTCCTACAGCGCCATTTACTGTAGTTTTATTAGAAAACCTGAGTGAGCACTGGCTTGTCTCAAATGACTGGTATCATCTGGCCTGTGCCTGTCTAGTTGGCAGTGATTTTGTTCTTTAGAGAACTAAGTTTGCAGAAAATTGCAGAGAGATTGCCCAGCACAATTCTCAAACGCCTAAGACTAAAAACTGGACCAGAGATAGACTTATGGGGCGACCTCCATATGAAGCTAATGAAACCCAAGCATGTTTCCCCCCTGGCCTCCTGGCTCAAATTCAAAATGCAGGTCTCAAGGCATGGAAATGGCTTCCTCCTAAAGGGTCCACTACCACCTCCTTGGCTAAACTTCATCAGGGACCGATGAGCCTTATAGTACTTTCATCAGCCTCCTCAGAGGCAGCTGAGTGGCTCAGAGGTGGCGGTGAAAGCGAAACTGCCTTTGTAAAACAATTAGCATTTTAAAACGCCAACCCTGCTTGTTAGGCTGCTATCCACCCTCACTGTTCAGGTGACATCTCTGATTATATAAAACTGTGTTCAGGTATCAGCTTGGCTCATGCTATGGGCATTGCCATAGGAGCTGCCTTAAGAGATTTTACCAAAGACAAAACTGGCTTTAATTGTTAACAACCTGCCCATTTTTCTAAAACCTGTAGGGCACCTAGGGCCCCTCGCCCACCAATTACAACACTCTACCCTCAATGCAAAAGAGGAAAACACTGGGCTTCTGATTGTCACTCAAAAGCTGATGTCCAGGAAAGCCCATTGCCGCCAAAAACCTTCCAGAGAGGCCAGTCCCTGGCCCCAGCTCAGACTACTCAGGGATCCAACCCCGGGGGCTATCAGGTTCGTCCCTCAAACCAAAACATCCCAGCCAACATTTTCACTTTCCACCGAACAACCTCAAACAACACAGGATTGGACCTCAGTCCCTCCACCGAATATTAACCCCTGACATGGGAGTTCAAGTCCTACCAACAGGCATACACAGTCCTTTACCCACGGGTACCTTTGGCCTTATTCTTGGGTCTACTAATTCTACCCTAAAGGGCCTCCATGTTTATCCAGGTGTTATAGATTCTAATTATATGACCAAAATAAAAATGCTTGCCTGCTCTAACACTGGACCCCTTAAAATAATGGCTAAACAAAAAAAATTCCAATTAATCTTCTCCCCCTTATCAATAAAGACCCCAAAAATTTATTCTTAGACATCATGATGATCAAGGCCTTAACTCGCCTGATGTCTATTGGATACAACAAATAACAGATAATAGACCCCTTCTTAAGTTAAAGTTAGATGGCAAGCCTTTGAGGGCCTCATGGATACAGAGGCTGATGCATCAGTTATCTTAGCCAAAAACTGGCCTCCTAATTAGCCTTTAACAACATCCCTTACCCACCTACAGGGCATAGGACAGACTTCTAATCCTCAACAAAGTTCCAAAGTTCTTACTCGGTCAGATGAAGAAGGAAACAATGGCACTATACAGCCATATGTGGTCCCTGGCCTCCCAGGGGTCGTGACATCCTCGGACAATTAAATGTCATCATGTGTAGTCTCAATGAAATAGTTACCCACCAAATGTTAAGACAGGGTTTCTTACCCGGCCAAAGGGTAGGCAAAAATAATCAAGGAATAAAAAATCCCATCCAAATAGGTAAAAAACTTGACCACTCAGGAATAGGCAATTCAAATTTATAATTTCAGTCATTGACAAGCCTCTACCCCATGCAGATAACATTCATTGGAAATGCAATAACCCTATATGGGTTGATCAATAGCCTTTAACTTCCGAAAAACTTTCTGCCACCACAGCTTTAGTACAGGAACAGCTTGAGGCTGGCCTTATTGAACCTACCACTTCTCCCTCGAATATCCCTATTTTTGTCATAAAAAAGAATTTGGGAAAATGGAAACTTTTACAAGATCTTAGAGAAATTAATAAAACTATGTTTTCAATGGGTACCCTACAGCCAGGCCTCCCCACACCTGTTGCCATCCCCTCAGGTTATTCTAAGATAATTATTGACCTTAAAGATTGTTTTTTCACCATCCCATTATATCCCACCGATAGAGAACACTTTGCCTTTAGCCTCCTTGTTACCAATTTCAAAGTTCCCCTGCCACGTTTACAATGGAAGGTCCTTCCCCAAGGAATGGCCAACAGTCCCACTCTTTGCCAAAAATATGTTGTTCAGGCTATCGATCCACTTTGTAAAGCCTGGTCCTCAACATATATTGTCCATTATATGGATGATATACTCCTGGCAGGACCCAATCCCACCCACCTTCTAGATTGTTCCCTTTACCTTTCCCAGTCTTTTTCTGCCCTTGGACTCCAAATTGCCCCTGATAAGTTTCAATTAAAAGATCCATATTTCTACATGGGTTTTGAGCTTCGCCAAAATTTTATATTTTCTCAAAATACTCAATTAAAAACAGATAAACTACATACATTAAACGACTTTCAAAAATTCCTGGGAAATGTTACTTGGTTATGGCTATATTTAAAATTCAGTACAGGAGAATTCAAACCCATTTTTCAGATACTAGAAGGCGATCCTGACCTTTCATCTCCCTGAACCTTAACACCTCAGGCATACAAGGCCTTACAATTAATAAATAAAGCTCTTCAAGAACAAACTATTTCCTTTATCCAATATGATAAGCCCCTCAACTTTATTGTTTGTGCTACATCTTATTCTACTGAGGTTTTCTGGCAATCTGGACCACTTCTTTGGGTCCACTTCTCCACATCGCCTCCTAAAGTTCTTACCCCTTATCCACTCATCGTCACCAATCTTACAATGCTAGGACGATCTCAGAATAGACAATTCTTTGGTAAAGACCATGACAATATTATTGTTCCATATTCAAAAGAACAGATCAATTGGTTGCTTCAGATGACTGAAGAATGGCCTCTTGTATGTCTGTCCTTTGCAGGCTCCATTGATAATCATTACCCTGGCGACAAATTGGTTCAGTTTGCCCGAATTACTCCTTTTGTTTTTCCAAAAATCACAGCTACGCCCCTCTTTTTAATGCTTCCTTGGTTTTTCTTGATGGATCTACTACAGGAATAGCTCACATTCTTATTAACAATCAGTCCATAACTATCCACAAACTGTATACCTCTGCTCAGCTTCCTGAACTTGCTACAATCATAAGAGCTTTTGAACTCCTTCCTAATGTTGCCTTTAATTTATATACTGACAGTGCCTAAATTGCCCTTTCTCTTTCATTATTAGAAACCATTCCCTATATTAAATCCACCACCAATACAGTTCCCTTATTTAGAGAACTTCAAAGGCTTATTACTGCCCGATCACAGCCCTTTTTTATAGGACACCTCCGCGCTCATTCCAACCTCCATGGCCCTCTATTAAAAGGAAACGCTCATGCAAATCTGGCCACCCACCTGGTTTTCTCTGTCCTTACAGGCTGTATAGAACAGGCAACTGAGGCTCATGCTGTATATCACCTCAATTCCCACACCCTTCATCTCATGTTCAAAATCACTTGAGAACAGGCTAGACAGATTGTCAAACAGGGCCTGGCTTGTGTCTATTTTCTGCCTACCCCCCACCTTGAAGTCAACCCCTGAGGACTGGTCCCTAATGAGATTTGAAAGATGGATGTCACACACTTTCTAGAATTTGGAAAGCTTAAATATATCCATGTAACTATTGATACTTATAATGGGTTCATTATTGCCTCCTTTCAAGCAGGAGAAGCTTCAAAAATGTTATTAGCCATGTTCTTCAATGTCTGTCCATCATGGGATCACCAAAAATTATTAAGACAGATAATGGACCCGGTTATATTGGTAAAAATTTCCAATCTTATTGTCGAGAGCTTCACATAAAGCATATAACTGGTACTCCCTATAACCCTCAGGACCAGGATATTATAGAACGTGCTCATCAAACCCTTAAAAATACCATCCACAAACTCAAAAAGGGAGAACTTTCCTGTGTTAAAGCTCTCCAAAAATATTGTCCATCATGCTCTCTTTATCCTTAACTTCCTGATATTACATAATAACCACAGGTCTGCTGCTGATTGTCTCTGGCACCCTGAGACACATAAAGGCTTTGCGACAGTATTGTGGAAAGATCCCCTTACATCTAAATGGAATGGGCCTGATCCGGTCCTTATCTGGGTCCATGGATCTGTCTGTGTCTATGATTCCCAAGAAGATGACCCAGATGGCTTCCTAAATGACTAGTAAAACAATTCACTGCCCCTATAAGACCAAATATTTCTCCCCTCCCTAAGGATGATGATTCACCCTCTTCCAGGGGAAATAGCCCCCCTGAGAAACTTTGTTTCTGTGCTCTTTGTGTTACAGAAAAAGGATGAAAAGACTCCTTACAATTTGGCTCATTCTCCTGATGGTGCCCTCTTCCAAAAGTGAAATGGACCCCAGACTCCTGTCTGCCGCTGATCTCTTCCAACAACTATATGGTGCTCCATGTGATTGCAAGGAAGGGTTTTCTTCCACTAGTCATCCTGTAACCTCCCAGAGTACTGATTGTGGACATAAGACTGCCCACTTAGTCTCCTCCTCAGGATGCCCATCCAAGGTTCAAGCCAAAAATTGTTCCTTACTCCAATGGCCTACCAGGCCCCTGCCCTACAGGCTGAAACTTTGTTGCTGAGATGCATGCCTCATGTTACAGTGTGGCCCAAAGATGTACCCATCAAGGCCAACAATATTTTACTGCTGTTCCCAACATCATAAGATCAGGCAAGGACACCAGAGATTGGAGTCTTGTGCCTTCTACCGGTTCCATTAACTTTCAGCCTGCCAAAGCTTTATGCATAGCCCCTCCTGGAAAACTGGCATGATAAAGCACTCAGGCTCCCATTCACATCTCTGACGATGGACCTACTGATCAGGTCAGAGAACACCATGTTGAACAAACTCTTCAAGAAATGATAAACTCCTTGATCCCTCGCATAGATTATCATCCCCTACTCCTTCCCAAATCCAGGGAAATAGATTTAGATCCTTGTACTTCTGATATTATCTCCAAAACCCATTCTGCTTTAAATGCCTCCAACCCTCAATTAGCCCAAGATTGCTGGCTGTGCTTAGCCTTAGGCAATAGTTGGCCTCTTGCAGTTCCCCTCTAAATAATTCTAGTCCTATAGATAACCCTAACTGTACACTCTCTGTCCCCTTCAAAGTTCAACCCACTGGGTTCATAAACTCCACCTGCTTTTACAAACACTTCCTTAATAATTCCTTTGATATTGATGTATGTGTAGGCTCCTTCACATCCTGCTCAGAGATAACTAATGTTTCCACAGCCCTCTGCACTGGCCCAGGAAAAGTCTTAACTTGCAGGTCTGGGTTAGCCTACTCCTTCCTCCCTACAAATTGTATTGGACTCTGTGTCCTGGCCTCCCTTCTACCTAATATTGAGATTCTTCTGGGGGATGCACCTTTTCCTATCCCTTCCATAGACTACTTCATTCTCAGACATAGAAGAACTGTTCAGTTCATTCCAATTCTTATTGACTTAGGGATCGCTGGGGGCCTAGCCTCTGGTGCTACAGGCATGGGAGTTGCTATTCATTCCTATGCTAGTCTCTCCCAATGACTTTTAGATGATGTCTGGACAGTTTACAAGTCAGTTCAAGACATCCAAGCCCAATTAGACTCCCTACCTGAGGTGGTCCTACAAAATAGGTGAGGACTAGATTTGCTTACCACAGACCAGCGAGGTATTTGTTTAGCCCTACAGGAAAAATGCTGTTTTTTTACACTAACAAATCGGGAATCATTTGAGATCCCATCAAAAAACATCAAGAAGAACTTGAAAAACGCTGCAAAGAATTGTTTGATCGGCCCCTTTGGACTACCTGGAACAGCCTCCTCCCTTACCTTCTTCCTCTCTTGGGACGCCTGCTTGGTCTATTGCTCCTTGTCTCACTAGGGCCTTTTCTCTTTAACAGGGTGATGGGTTTTATCAAGGCTCATATAGACTCCCTAGCTTCAAAACTTATTCAAGTTCATTATCATCACCTCGAAATGCCTGAACGAGGCTATCTAGAGCTAATGGAGGATGGGTCCCCTATGGGAACAACATAAGCCTCAGATCTATGCCCACAAATGTGGATGGACACTGATAAGGGGTGCGAGGCAAAGACACTGCAAGGGAAGGACCCTACTGTCCACATCTGAGTTCTCTGAGAAACATGCCTTATTGCATAGAGGTTGATGCCAAAAAGCTCCTCTCCTCCCCAAAAAGACACCCACAAAACCCACCAGGAGGATCAGGCCACTGTTTCCCCCCATCGGTTAAGGTCCAACACCCATAGAGGGTGCTTGTCCCTCTTCCTCAAGCTCCACTTCTCCCCTTAATAATACAGAAAGGGAGGAGATGCTGGGAGCCATAAAAATAACTAACCCAAGTGACTTCTTGGGAGCCTGCCTGTCTCTGTTTTCCTCATAACTGAGCCATTTGTCAGAGAAGCAAGCCATCGTCTGTGGTTTAACTCATCTGCCATAAATACCTCATCTATCATAAAACCTTATCTGCCATCAATACCTCAGTCTCTTAACAACGTGTCCTGCCTGGCCAACTGGCTTTTCCCGCCTAACCCCTGCCCTGGGAAGCCCCTTCCCCCCAAGAACTATATAAACCCTTCCCTCATTCAATTAAGTTAGAGCTTGATCTGAATTCTCGTCTTGCTCTCATTCTTTGTGTCTCCTGTCCTTCATTTATTCTCACCCCCTCCCAGGTTACCCTGTCTTCAGAGTGTCCCGCGGGCTGTGGTAAGCAGTGACATCATAGCCTTTGATAACATAAGCAGTGTCACTAAAGCCTCACATGTTACATCACTGCCTCAATGTGACATCAATTTTCCCACAGATATCACAGCCACACAGTGACCTCACAGCCTCACTGTGACCTCACAATCTCAACTGTTACATCATCACCTCATGGTGAAATCAGCCTTGCTACTAGCATCATATCTTCCACACTTACCTCACAGCCTCACAGTGATATCACAAACTCTCTATGATGTCACAACCTTTCAGTGACATCACAGCTTCACAATGATATCACAGCCTCACTGTGGCATTATAACCTCATTTCTGACATCACAGACTCACTGTCACATCACAGCCTCACCTCTGACATCACAGCGTCTCTGTGACATAACAGGCTAACTTCTGATATCATAGCATCAGTGACACCATGGACATCTTGCCTAGCCTTGCTATGACACTACAGCCTCATCACTGACATCGCAGGCTAACAGACACTTGACAGTTTCCACAGTGACCCCACAGCCATGCTGTGGCATCAGAGCCTCACCACTAACATCCCAGCCTCACTGTGACATTTCAGCCTCATCACTGACATCAGCCTCACTTCAAACTTCACAGTCTAACCACTGAAATCTCAGCTGATCTGTGATGTCATAGTCTATCACCACTGAAATCAAAGCCTCACTGTGATATCACAACTTCACGGTAACATCACGGCATCACAGTGATATCACAGCCTCACAGTGACATCACAGTCTCTACTCTCACATCACAGCCTCATCACTGACGTGCTAGCCTCACTGTGCAATCCAAGATCACTCCTGACATCACAGCCTCACTGTGACATAACAGGATCCTATTCTTGGCTGAAAGATTGAAAGAGAAAAAAAGAGAAAAGCAAAGACTTACCTAGGTGAATGTCCCAAGTTCACATGCCAGATGTTGCAGTCCAAGCTGCAACCTTGTGTCCACAGCTCCTGTCCACAAAGTGGGCAAGGCTTTGGCGAATGAAGGACAGACAGGCAGCTCTCTGGGTTGAGTGAATCTGAACTCTTTATTGAAGATTTTAGCAGAGTTTATGTACTTAAAAATCCAGAGTAAAGGCCAAGGGATGTGTCACCACGCCTATGGAGAAAACATCAAAGAAAACCAGGATCAAATTCTTTACAGGATTATGTAAAACATTTTCATTCAGGGTAACAAAGGAAGAGCAGAGATGACATATATTTTCTGTGTTGGAACAGACATGATGTCTCCAGATAGAGTTCAAAAAAGCATGACACTCAGTTGCTAAAAGCAAAGGGATAATGAGTGTTTCAGAGTAGATTTTCCCTGGTTTATGTATAAACATCAAATGTATGGGAGAGTGACTGTAAACTAGCTAGTCCCAAGAAAAATAACAACAACAACAAAGATCTAAGAACATATAAGAGGTAGACTTAAATTCCAGAGGGAGAAATCCTCCTGCCAGAGGCAAAATTTAATTTACACAGAGAGAGCCCCTTGCACCTAGCAATTGCCCATTCAGATGTTAATGTATCACTCCCCAGCCAGCAGGCTTTAGGCCAGAACCAGACAGTAATATTCAGGCAAGCAGTAACACTAAAGCTTGACTATCCTCATATTTTCCTTATTTCTCTTTTTTCAATTTATTATTATTATTATTATTATTATTATTATTATTATTATTTATTCAACTGTGCGCATGTGCGTGTGTGTGTGTGTGTGTGTGTGTGTGTGTGTGTGTGTGTGTGTAGAACCACGGAGAAATTCGCGAACCACTATGGATGCCTCCATCTCGTTTTGCCCCGGATTCACAGGTTCCACCCTACCAGGATCAGAAATGCAGGCCACCCCCGCTTCCGTCTGGTGTCTATACATGGGATCTGGGATCTGAACTCAGGACCTTCCACCTGCAAGGCAGAGGCTTAACCCCTGAGCCACCTTTCCAGCCCCATTTCTCTTTTTTATATCAAATAATGTCATGTCTTTTATCCAGAAATTGTTTCCTTGAAACAATGTTCTGTCCTGTTGGACCTTGTCAAAAGAGTATGGTTGGATTAGTATGCAGCACTAACTTCTGGAGTCATAGCATTAGTGACACCACGGACATCCTGCCTAGACTCACTATGACACCACAGTCTCATCACTGAAACCTCAAGTTCACGGTCACATGACAGCCTCAACAATGACACCACAGCCACACTGTGACATCAGAACTTCATCAGTAACATCCGATACTGTGACATCTGAGCCTCATCACTGACATAAGTCTCAGTTCTAATATCACAGCCTAACCACTGAAATCTCAGCTTGAGAAACTTAAAAGACAGGAAAAGAAGAACTCCTGTAAACAAGCTGACTCTGAGAGCATACTATCCCCGGAAAACCCACAGAAAGGCCCAACAGAGAAAGAATGGAGACTTACACAAATGAAGCTGTTAAAGACAACAAAAACAAAAACCTAGATGCTGGGGCCTTAGATAAGGGCCCAGATGTCCAGATGCCTAGATAAGTAATTGATTCAAGGAGATTTATGGTTACCGTGTCAAGGCCAGTGATGACTGATAAAATTCTTAAGGTTTCCAGTTTCCTGCTTAACAAAATGTAATTTGTGACCAATCCCCTTCAGCCCTGTAGAAGAAACCCCCCAGACCAATTTCAAATTGTATAAAAACCCCAAAAAAACTCAAGTTGGGGCTCGACTTTACCTACGCATTGGGTATTGTGTGAGCCCTTGCTTAAGCTCATAATTAATAAAAATCTCTCTTGTACTTGCAACAGAACTGGTTCTTGGGTGTTCTTCAGAAACACATATTGGTGGTCTGTACGGGGATCTGAGGGACCTCCAAGATCCCTATCTGGAGGGATCTTAGCCAGCCAGTAAGTTTCACATTCCCCACAAAAGATTCTGTTTAACTGTTCTTGTTGGTGTCTGTGTTTTCTTCTGCTTTTTATCCCTTTACAAGACCTCACTATGACATCACAGGTTCACCTCTGAAATCATTGCCCAGCTGTGACATCACAGCATTAACTCTGAGGCATGCTACAGCCTCACTGTTTCATTGCAGCCTCACTATGCCATCACAGGCTCACCTCTGAAATCATAGCCTTAATGCAGCATCACACCTTCATATTGATATCCTGCCTGGCTTCACTATGGCACCACAGCCTCACCACTGACCTCACAGATTCACTGAAACATGACAGCCTCCCTATGACAACAGTGTCACTATTGACATCACAATCCCAGTGTGACCTCACAACTTCCACAGTGACATCAAAACCTCACAGTGATAATACAGCATCATTGTGACATCACAGTCATTCCATGCCATCAAAACATCACTGTGACATAGAGCTTCATCTCTGATATCAAAGCCTCACTGTGACATCACAGCCTCAGTTTGACATGATAAACTCACTGTGTATTAGAGCCTCATCAGTGACAATAGAGCATCACCAATGACAGTCTATCATAGTGGCATCACAGCTTCACAGTGATATGACAGCCTCACTGTGGCATCATAGCCTCATTTCTGACATCACAGCCTCATTGTGACATGACAGTCTATCTATTGAAATCATAGTATCAGTGACACCATGGACATCCTGCCTATCCTTGCTATGACACCATAGCCTCATCACTAACATCTCAGTCTCACGGTCACATTATAGGCTCAACAGTGAAACCACAGACTTGTGGTTCACCAGTAACATCACAGCCTCACTCTGACATTTCAGGCACATCACTGACCACAGCCTCACTTCTGACTCACAGCCTAACTACTGAAATCTCAGCTGAACTGGGATGCCATAGTCTATCATCACTGACATCAGAGCCTCACTGTGATATCAAAACCTCACGGTAACAATACCACCTCACAGTAATTTCACAGACACTCCTCTGACATCACAGCTTCAGTGTGTCTGTGACGTCCTAACATCACTGTGAAATGCAAACATCTCCCCTGAATACAGCCTCACTGAAATATCATAGAATCAGCCCTGACATCAGAGACTCAATGTGGCACCAGAGCCTCACAGTGACCTCACAACCTACCCACTGACACCACAGGCTTGCCTGTTACATCATAACCCTATTGTGACATCAGTCTTGCCACTGACATCACAGCCTCACTGTGATCACAGCTTCCAGAGTGATATCACCTCATGATAGATGACAACCCACAGTGACATACAACCTTCACAGTGACCTCACAGCCTCATTGTGACATTATGGCCTCAGCAGTGACAGTACAGCCTTACCTTTGACATCTGGATCACCACTAACATTAGTCAGAATACTGACATGACTGCCACAGAAGGGACAACACAGTTTTTTATATCACAGCCTCACTAGTGTCACTGACACGTAATACGTTCACATCTGACATCAGAGCCTCACCAGTAGCATCATAGACTCACTATGACATCTTTCTCATCACTGACATCCCAGCCTTATTGCAACATCATACCCTCACCAGTGACATTACAGCCTCATTGTGACACAGCCTCACAGTGCCATCACAAACTCACTGTGACATCAGCCTTGCCACTGACATAACAGCCTTACTGTGACCTCATAGCCTCCACCATGACATCACCACCTCCCAGTGCCATCATGGGCTCATGGTGATACCACAGCCACGCAATGACATCAAGCCTTACAGTGGCATTTCAGTCTAATAGTGACATCATAACCTGCCCACTGAAACCACAGGCTCACCTGTTACATCATAGCCTCATTGTGGCATCAGTATTATCAATGACATCACAGCCTGACTGTGATATCACGTCAGTGATAGCACAGCCTCACCTGTAACATCAGGGTTGCCACTGACATAAATCAGAACACTGACATCACTGCCACACCAGTGACAACAGAGCCTTTCACATCACAGCCTCACCAGTGACAGTGTCACATAATAGGATCACCACTGACATCATAGCCTGAGGAGTTACATCATAGACTCACTATAAGTTCATTCTCACCACTGACATTCCCGCATTATTGTGACATCACACCTTCACCAGTAACATCACAGCCTCATTATGACATCACAGCATCACCACTGACATTACAGTCTCATTGTGATATCACAGCCTCACTATGACATCACAACATCACCACTGACATCATAGACTCCCTGTGACATCAGCCTTGCCACTGACATCATAGTCTCACTGTGACCTCACAGGCTCTACCGTGATATCACCAACTCCCTGTGACATGACGGGCTCATGGTGACACCACAGATATATGGTGGCATCTCACAATCTTCACACTGACACCACAGGGTTACATATTACATTATAGGCCTAATGTAGTATCAGTCTTACCAATGACATCGCAGACAAACTGTGATATCATAACCTCGCGTTAACATCACAGCCTCACAGGGACATCACAGCCTCTCCACTGACATCACAGCCTCTCCAATGATATCACAGCCTTTCCACTGACATCACAGCCTCTCCACTAACATCACAGCCCCTCCTCTGATATCACAGCCTCAGTGTGATGGCACAGCCTCATCACTGATGTTCTAAACTCAATGAGACATCCAAGCATCAACCCTGACATCACAGTCTCATTGATATCTAACAAAATCAGTCCTGGTATCTGAGCCTCACTGCAACATCACAGTCTCATAACCTGCCCACTGACACCTGTTACATCATACCCTCATTGTGATATCAGTCACATCACTGTGAAGTCCAAGCATCACCCATTACATCACAGCCTCACTGACATCTCAGAGAATCAGCCATACTGTGCCATCAAAGCATCACTGTGACATAAAGTTTTACTCTGACATCATAGCCTCACTGACAACACAGCCTCAGTTTAAAAGTAAACTCAATGTGACATTAAAGCTTTACCAGTGAAAATACAGCCTCACCAATGACAGTCTCCTTGGGAAAGTACAGTCACTACTGACATCAAAACCCCACTGTGACATCATGATCTCACTGTGACATCACAGCCCACTGTGTCAATACAGTCTGACATCAGAGCTTGACTGTGACATCACAGCCTCATGGTGACATTACAACCACACTGTGACATCCTAGCCTCACACTGGTATCCTACCAAGCCTTGACATGACACCGCAGCCTCATCACAGATAGCACAGGGTCACAGTGACTTGATAGCCTCAGCAGTGACATCATAGCCTTTGAAATCATAAACAGTGACAATAGAGCCTCACATGTTACATTACTGCCTCATTGTGGCATCAATCTTCCCAAGATATCACAGCCTCACAGTGACCTCACAGCCTTACTGTGACCTCACAGACTAACTTGTTAAATCATAGACTCAACTGTTACATCATAGCATCATGGTGACATCAGGCTTGCCAATAGCATCGCATCTTTCACCTCTTCACAGTAATATCACAGCCTCACTGTGGCATCATAGCTTCATTTCTAATATCACAGCCTCACAATGACATCACAACCTCACAACCTCACTGTGATATCATAGCCTCACCATTGGCATCACAGCCTCCCTGTGACATAACAGGCTAACCTCTGATATCATAGAATCAGTGACACCATGGACATCCTGCCTAGCCTCACTATGAAACCACACCCTCATCACTGACATCTCAGGCTCACAGACACTTGACAGCTTCAACAGTGACCCACCACCATGCTGTGGCACCAGAGCCTCACCACTAATATCCCAGCCTCACTGTGACATTTCAGCCTCATCACTGACATCAACTTCACTTCTGACATCACAGACTAATGATTGAAATCTCAGCCGAACTGAGATGTCATAGTCTATCACCACTGACATTATAGCCTCACTGTGATATCACAACCTCACAGTAACATCACTGTCCCACAGTGACATCACAGACACAGCCCCAGTGTGACTGCACATCCTCATCACTGATATCCTAAACTCACTGGGAAATCCAAGCATTACTCCTGACATTACAGCCTCACTGATATCTCACAGAAACATCCCCGATATAAGAGTCTTACTGCAACATCACAGCCTCACAATGACCTCACAACTTGCCCACTGACACCACAGACTCACCTCTTATATTGTACGCTCATTGTGAGATCAGTCTTACCAATGACATCACAGCCTCACTGTGACATTGAACTTCCAGAGTAATGTCACCTCACGGTGACATGACAGCCCACAGTGACATACAACCTTCACAGTGATATCAAGACTCAGTGTGACATCGAGGCCTCACCAGTGACAGCACAGCCTCAACTGTGAGATCAGCGTCGCCACTGACAATAGTCAGAACACTGACATCACTGCAACACCAGTGACAAAGCCTTTGACATCACAGTCTCACCCGTGTCACTGTCATGTAATAGGTTCACCACTGATATCAGAGTGTCACGAGGGACATCATAGACTCACTATGACATCTTTCTCACCACTAACATTCTAGCCTTATTGTGATATCTCAACTTAACCAGTGATATCACAGCCTCATTGTGACATCAGCCTCACCACTAACATCACAACCTCACTGTGCCATCCAAACCTGTACAGTGGCATCACATCACTATGACATCAGAGTCTCACTGTGACATCATAGACACAATGTGTCCACACAACCTCACTGTGACATTACAACCTGACAGTGACATCATATCCTTAGTGTGACATCACAAACTCACAGTGACATCAGCCTTCACACTGACATAAAAGCCTCATGGTGACATCACATACACACCTCTGACATAGCCTCACTATAACATCACAGACTCAATATGACATCACAGCATCATCACTGACATCATAGCCTCACTATGACATTAGCCTTGCCACTGATATCACAGTCTGACTGACATCACAGCATCCACCATGACATTACTATCTCCCTGTGACATCACGGGCTCACGGAGTCACAACACCACACAGTGACATCAAAGCTTCATGGAGGCAACACAGCCTCACCAGTGACATGTCAGTCTCACTGTGACATCATACCCTCATCACTCACACCAGCCTCATTCCGATATCACAGCTTAACCATTTGAAATTGCATCCTCATTATGATGGCATAGTCTCGCTCCAAAGACATCTCAGCCTCACTGTGATATCACGGCATCACTGGTGACAGCGCAGTCTCACTGTGATATTTCAGCCTCACCTCTGAGGTTATAGCATCACTGTGACATGACAGCCTCACTATCACATCACAGGCTCATCTCTGAAATCATTGCCCAACTGTGACATTACAGCATCGACTCTGATGTTACAGCCTCACTGTTTCATTACAGCCTCACTATGACATCACACACACCTCTGAAATCATAGCCTCTATGCGACATTGCACCCTCATCACTGACATCTTACCTAGACTCAATAAAGCACCACAGCCTCACCATTGACCTCACAGGCTCACTGAAACATAACAACCTCCCTGTAACACCTCAGTGTCGTTATTGACATCTCACTGTGACAACACAACTTTCCCAGTGACATCACAACCTCACAGTGACATCAAAGCCATACTGTGCCATCAAATCATCACTTTGACATAAAGTTTCACCTCTAACATCAGAGCCTCACTGTGACATCATAGCCTCAGTTTGACACAATAAACTTATGGTGACAAAACCATAACCAGTGAAAATACAGCCTCACCAATGACAGTATCCCTGTGAAAGCACATATGGACATCACAACCTCATTGAGAAATCACAATTTCACTGTGACAGCACAACCTCACTGTGACATCACAGCCTCACCTCTGATAGGATAGGTTCACCATGATATCATAGCCTCACCAGGTACACAACAGCTTCCTGATGACATGACCAACTGCCAAGACCCAAAGACTTTCCCAGCACAAAGTCCCAAAGTTCTCCGTATTTCTCCCAACAGTTCCAAAGGCACACTAGCCACATCACAGCATTGGCCATGCTTCTGGGTACCAACTTTTCTCAGCTTCACAAACAATTTCACTTTGTGGTACCAGCTGTTCTTAATTTCACAGTAATACCCCACTACCCAGTACCAATTTCTGTAATGGTTACTCTTAAATATTGCTGTGAGAGAGCACCCAAAATTGATCAACTTAAGGGAGAAAAGGAGATTTATTCAGCTTATGGTTCCAGAGGGAAGGGACGTCTCTCAAAGTAGAGGCGGCATGGCTGGCTGGCCAAAGCTGGAAGAGGCTAAGTCACCTCAGGCATCTTGGAAGCTGAGAGCTGCAGACAGCTTGCTGCAAAGGCAGACTTCTCCTGGAGGTAGGATGGAACTAATCCACCTCAAAGCCAACCCCTTGTGACTGCCTTCCTCCAGCAAGGCTCCACCTCTCAAGGTACCATAACTTTGCCAAACACATGAGTCTGGGGGACACATTTCAAACCATGACAGTTTCCCTTAAGTTTCTGCCTAATACAGGCGCTATTGCCAAGATGGTCAAATATTTTGAATCAATTAAGGCAGAGCCTCATTCAATATGTTCCAGCTGCACTTAGGGCAAAGTGTTCTGCAGAAGTTTTGCGGTTATCTCTCTCTCTTTTCAGAAGGAAATCACTTTATTTCCCTTAGGTTTCTGTCATCTACCATACTACTACCTTGTTCGGCAATGATTTTGAACCAAGTTAAACAGAGTCTCATTCATATTGGTCCAGGTGCACTTCTTAAGGACATCTGTGCTACAGAAGTTTGGAAGTTCCAACTCTGTTCATGAGAAAATCATATTAGTGCCCCCTAGTATTCTGTCCAGTGTGTTCACCCAAGCCAAGACCTTGACAAATAGGGAACCTAATGAGGAAGAGGCTGATTTGAATTGTTCTGGATTCACTTCTTAGGGACAATTATTCTTCAGAAGTTTGGAGGGTGTATTTCTTTCTGTTCAGGAGATTACCTCCTGAGTTTATCTTAATGTTTTCAACAGGATGACCATTCATTCCTAGATCTTTGAAAATAGTGAACCACGTAGGCAGAGTCTCACTTGAACTGCTACACGTGCAGTTTTTAAGGAAAAATATCCTAAAGATGTTTGGGGGTGGTAGCTCTCTCTGTTCGGTAGAAAATCACATATGTTTTGTGGCCAGATGTTCAGTATGCCATGATGTTCAGGCATGCCGTGACCTTCAGAAACAGGAAACCAAGTGAGGGAATCACATTGAAACGCCGCAGGTGCAGTTTCTAGCGATAAGGATCCTGCAGAAACTCCTAGGCTGTAACTCTTTATGTTCAGGAGCCAATCACATCTGTGTGGTGATGTTTCCATCCCGCATGTGGAAGCATGCCTTGACCTTCAAAAATAGTGAACCCAGTGAGGAAGCTTCACATTCTAAATAGCAGGTGTACATTTTTCCTCACTACGTATCCTGCAGACGTGTGTAGGCTGTCACTGTTTCTCTTCAACAGAAAATCGAATTCTTTTCCCTTAGTGTCTTTCAAGTGTGTTCATGCAAGTGCACTTCTTAGAAATAAGCATCCTGCAGATATTTCTAGGCTGTAATTCATTCTGTTCAGAGGAAAATAACATTTCTTTTGTGACGTTTCTATCCAGTGTATTCATGCATGCCATGATTTTCAAAAATAGTGAACCCATTCTTAAGTCTGTATGATGACTTTGATCTTTGACCACTGTGAATTCTCTATGACCACTATGAGGTATGACCACTGTGAGCTCTCTATGGCCACTATAGTTCTCTGTTACCACTTTGTACTGTCTATGACCATTCTAACACTCTATTAAAAATATAATACATGACCACTATGAGCTCTTTATGACCCCCATAAGCTATGACCACCATGACCTCTCTGTGATTACTTTGAGCTCTCTCTGACCACTGTGAGCTCTCTATGACCACTGTAGCTCTATATGAAAAATATAACTAATGACCATTGTGAGTTCTCTATGGCCACTATGAGCCCTGATCACTGTGAGCTATCTATCACCATTGTGATTTATGAACATTGTGAGCTTTCAATGACCACTGTTATGTATTTTTGTCCATTATGAGCTCTCTATGACCACAGTGGTCTGTGATCACTGTGAGCACTCTATGATCACTGTCAATTCCCTATGTGCACTAGGAACTATGACCACTGTGAGCTGTTTATGACCACTATGAGTTATGAACTCTGGAAGCTCTCAAGGTCCATTATGAGCTCTTTATGACCAATGTAACCTATGATCACTGAGAGCTCTCTATAACCATTATGAGCTATGACCACTATGTGCTCTCTTTGAGCACTGTGAGCTTTTTAAGGCCACTATGAGCTATGAATACTATGAACTCTCTGTGATCACTTTGAGCTCTTTATGACCACTGTGAGTTCTCCATAACCACTGTGAGCTCTCTATGACCACTATGATCTCCGATCACTCTGAGTTCTCAAGTTTAAATATAAGCTATAACCACCATGAGCTCTCTATGACCACTTTTAGCTATGACTGGTGTGAGCTCTCTATGAAAACTAGAAAGTAGGACCCCTGTGAGTTCTCTGTGACCATTGCGAGCTCTCTATGACCATTATGAGTTATGTGCACTATGAGTTCTCTATGACCACTCTGAGCTATGACCAGTGTGCATTCTCTGTTATGACTGTGAACTTTCTGTGACCACTTATGGTATGACCACTGTTAGCTCTCTATGACCATTATGAGCTATGATCACTTTGAGCAGTCTATGGCCATTATGACCTCTCTATGACCACTATGAGCTATCACTGTGATCTATCTATGACCACTGTGAGCACTGACCTCTGTGAGTTCTCCATGACTAATGGGAACACTCTATGAACATTGTGAGTTATCTATCATCACAATTAGCTGTGAACACAGTGAACTCTATATGACCAATATGAGCTATGTACACAATGAGCTATTACCACTGTGAGCTCTCTATGATCTCTGTGAGCTACAAAACCTTTGAGTTCAATGTTACAACAGTGACCTCTCTATGTCTACGGTGACCTCTCTATGACCATTTTGAGATCTCTGCAACTATAGTGCATTCTCCATAAACACTGTGAGCTCCATATGACCACTATGAGGTAGGAAAAGTATGAGGTTTCTATGATCACTGTGAGGTCTGACCACTGTGAACTGTCTAGGATCACTATGATCTATGACCACTGTGAGCTCTCTATCATTACTATGAGCTATGACCACTGTGAACTCTCTATCATTACTATGAGCTATGACCACTGTGAGCTCTCTATGACCACTATAAGCTATGACTACTATGATCTCTCTATGAACACTATGAGCTATGGCCATTGTGAGATCTCTCTATGGTCACTATGAGCTATCTCTGACTATTTTGAGATATGACCCCTATGAGCTAACTGTGACCTCTGTGAGCTCTGACAACTATGAGTTCTCTATAACTATGAGCACTGTATGCAAACTGTGATCTCTCTGTGATATCTTTGAGCTCAGAATGACCACTGTAAGTTCTCTGTGATCACTGTGAGCTCTTTATGAGCTATATGGCCTATGACCACTGTTAGCTGTCTATGACTCCTATGAGGTATGACCACTGTGAGACCTCTAGGTCCATTATGCACTGTTTATGATCACTATGAGCTATGATCACTGTGATCTATGTATGACCTCTGTGAGCTCTCATGACGACTATAAGCTATGACCACTGTGAGTTGTCTATGACCACTTTGAGCTCTCTATGACCATTGTGAGCTATGACCAATGTGAATTCTCTATGACCAATATGAGCTCTTACCACTGTTAGCTCTCAATTTTCATTATGAGCTCTCTTTGACAACTATGAGATATGACCACTGTGAGCTCTCTATGAGCACTATGAGCTATGACCCTGTTACTTCTCATTGTCCATTATGAGCTCTCTATGATCACTGTGAGCTCTCCATGATTACTATGAGGCTTGACCATTGTGATAACACTATGAACATTAGCTCTCTGTGACCACTTTGAACTTTCTATGACCACTATGAACTATGACCACTGTGAGCTCTCTATGACCACGATGAGCTCTCTATTTCAAGTATAAGCCATGACCACTGTGAGCTCTCCAAACCAGTGTGAGCTCTTTATGTCCATTATGTGCTCCTTGTGACCAGTATGAGCTATGATCACTATGAGTTCTCTATGACCGGTATGAGAAATAACCAATATGAGTTCTCTGTAATGACTGTAAGTTCTCTCGGACCACTGTGAGCTCTCTATGGCCACAAGAATTTTCTAACAGCACTATGAGGTATGAACACTATGAGCGCTCTGTGACCACTGTGATCTACGAACCCTATGACCTTCTTATTACCATCTTGATCTATCCATGACAACTCTGAGCTCTTTATGACAATTGTGAACTCTGCATGAGTACTTTAAGCAATCTATGAAAACTATGAGCTCTCTATGACCACTATGAGTTATGACCACTGTGAGCTCTGTATTCACTATGAGCTATGATCACAGTGAGCTTCCTTTGACCACTTTGAGCTATCTATGTCCACTATGATTTATGACCATGGTGAACTCTCTATGAACACTATGAGCTATGACCACTTTCAGTTCCCTATGTCTGCCACAAATTCTCTATGACCACTGTGAACTATGACCACTATGATTTGTGTATGACCAATGTGGGCTATGACCACTGTGAGTTCTCTATGAACACTATGAGCTATGACCACTGTGAGCTCTGATGACCAGTATGAGCTATAACCGCTGTGAGCTAGTTCTACTGTGAGCATTCCAAGACTACTGTGAGCTCACTATGGCCACTATAAGCTCTTTATAACCACTGTGAACTATGACCACTGTGAGCTCTTTATTATCATTTTGAGCTCTCTATGACCACTATAAGCTATGACCACTCTAAGCTCACTATGGAAATTATTACCTCTCTATGACCACTGTGAGCAATGAACACTGTGAGATCTCTTTGACCATTATGAGCTATGACACTTGTGAGCTCTCTATGACCACTGTGAGCTATGATCACTGAGCTCTCTATGACCACTCTGATATCTCTGATGACTTTGACCTCTCTATGACCACTTTGAGTTCTGCATGACCATTTTGAGTTATGACCACTGAGACATTTGTAAGACCAGTATGAGCTATGAGCACTGTTAGCTCTCTATGATCACTCTGAGCTCTTTATAATAACTATGAGTTTTCTATGACCACTGTGATTTCTGTATAACCAATATGATCTATGACCATGATGAGTTCTATATGACCACAGTGAGGTCTCTGTGACCGCTATAAGCTATTACCACTGTGAGCTCACTATGAATATTATTATCTCTCTGTGACCAATGTGAGCTATGACTACTGTGAGATCTCCATGAACACTATGCGTTATGATGATTGTGAGCTCACTATTACCATTATGAGCTCTTGGTTATGACTATAAGCTATAACGACTTTGAACTCTCTGTGACCACTATAAACTATGACCACTGAGAGCTGTCTTTGACCACTATGAGCTCTGCATGTCCAGTATGTCCTATGACCACTGTGAGCTCTCTATAAACACACATTGTGAGCTATGAACACTATAAGCTCTCTATGAGCACTGTGATATCTTTGACTGTGACCTCTCTATAACCACTTTGAGTTCTCTACGACCACTATGAGTAATGACTACTGTGACATCTCTAAGACTCATATGACCTATGACCACCATGAGCTTTCTATGGCTATTGTGAGCTGTTTATGTCAACTATGAGCTCTCCATTACCACTGTGATTTCTCTAGGCTCACTGTGAGCATTCTATGACGCTTGTGAGCTGTCTGTGACCACTATCAACTATGTCAACTATGAACTCACTATGAACATTATTACCTATCTAGGACCACTATGAGCTATGACCACTGTGAGATATCTATGACTACTATGAGCTATGACAACTATGAGATCTCTATTACCATGGTGATATCTCTATGACCACTGTCAGATCTCTTTTTCCATTGTGAACTCTCTGAGATCACTGTAAGCTCAATATGGCCATCATGAGCTCTCTGTGAAAACTATGAGTTTTCTATTACCATTGTTAGCTCTCTATCACCACTGTGAGCTCTCTATGACATCTGTGACCTCTCTATGACTACGATTAGGTATGACCACTGTGAGTTCTTCATGTCAACTTTGAGCTATAACCACTCTGAGCTCTCCAGTCCATTATGAGTCCTCTATAACCACTGTTATCCATGACATCTGTGAACTGTCCATGATCACTGTGAGTTACGACCACTGAGAGCTCTGTATGACCACTAAAAGGTATCAATGACCTCTGTGAGCTGTAAACATTATGCAGTCTCTATGTCAACTGTGAAGTCTTTATGACCACTGTGAAATCTCTATGACTGCTTTGAGGTATGACTACTATGTGTTCTCTATGACCACTATGAGCTATGGCCAAATATTAGCAGACTATCACAACTATGAGCTATGTAAATTGTGAACTCTCTAAGTCCATTGTGAGTTCCCTATGACCACAGTGAGCTCTCTATAAATACTATGAACTCTGTGACCGCTATGAACTATGACCACTGTGACCTCTGTATTGTCACTGTGAGATCTCAATGACTACTATTAGCTATGACTATTTTGAGCACTCTATGACCATTATGATCTAGGATCATTGTGAACTCTCTACGTGCATTATGAGCTTTCTATAACCACTGTGCACTATGACCACTGTAATCTCTCTATGACCACTATGAGCTATGACCATTGTGACCTCTCTATCACCACTGTGAGCTCTCTATGACCACTATGAGTTATGACTCCTTTGAGCATTATATGACCACTATGATCTATGACCATTGTGAACTCTCTATGTATGTTATGAGCTTCTATAACCACTGTACTCTATGACCACTGTAAGCCCTCTATGAGCACTATGACCTATGAGTACTATGAACTCTCTATGACCATTATGAGCTCTCTATAACCTCTCTGAGCTATAACCATTGTGAGTTCTCTCTGACCACTGATATATATTTCTATTGTGAACTCTCTATTACCATTATAAGTGATGACCAGTGTAACAGTTAATCTTAACTATTGCTGTAAGAGAACACTCAAAGTCAATCAATTCAAGGGAGAAAGGGAGGTTTATTCAGCTTACGGTTCCATAGGGAAGGGACAGTCTCTCAAAGCAGAGGTGGCATGGCTGGCTGGCCAAAGCTGGAGGAGGCTAGGTCACTGCAGACATCGTGGAAGCTGAGAGTTGCAGACTGCTTGCAGCAAAGGCAGACTTCTCCTCCAGGTAGGGTGGGACTAATCCACCTCAAGTCCCAGCCCTTGTGACTGCCTTCCTCCAGCAAGACTCCACCTCTCAAGGTACCATGACCTTGCCCAACACATGAGACTGTGGGGGACACATTTCAAACCATGACATGCCACCCATGGCCCCCACAGGCTCATTGCCATCTCATTATGTAAACCATACTCAGTCCAACTTTAAAAGTCTTCATAGACTACAATGGTAGTCCCAACAGTCCAAAAGTCCAAAGTTCAAAATCTCCTGTAAAATCAAAATACAAGTTACATACTTCTAACATACAATGCTACAGAATAAACATTCTCATTGCAAAAGGAAGGAATGGGGACATATCCAGGAAAGATCTGTTCATAACAAGACTGAAAACCATCAGGACAAACTCCAAATCTTGTAGCTCCAAGTCCAACAGGTGAGCCTCTTGTTGAAATCATCTCAGTTCCAAAGGGCTTTGGCTCTATCCCTCCAATGCAGCTGCGCAAAGAATACATTGCTTTCTTGAGCTGGCTCCTCCCAGGGAATACATCTTTCCTTGGCAGGCATCCCATGTTGTCTCTGGCATCTCTAACATCTTTAGTTCTCAATGGCAAACCAGGCTTTAATTCCACAGCACGAACTGCCCTTCTTGGGCCTCGAAACTGCAGGCTTGGAGGACAACTCCATGATCTCCTCCCTTTTGCATCGCTTATGCCTCTAAAGCCAGAACTACGTGGACGACTTTGTCAAGACTGGCCTCCTTGAATCACAGCTGATTCTGCTTCTCTATGCTGGCCATGTCTTTTACTTCTGGGCAGTTGCTTGGTAAGAGAAACCAATTCTTGCTTTGGAACTCCACCTTTTAGCTGCAGTTTTCTGAAAGGATTTGCATTCTTATGAGTGGGAGCCTTCCTTGAGGATCTTGCCCTCAAGCTAGGGCCTCTCCTATTATTCAAATTGAGAGCAGGCTTTGATTTACAAATGGAGCTAATCTCTTCAACAGCCATTTTGTTCTCTGCTTCTTCCTGGTTCAACTCTTTAAGTTTGCCATTTATTTTTCATCATTGGATCTTACAGTTTTTGCTTCTTCCTACCTGATTCTTTGATCTTTTTCCTAACTCTGAAGACAACTAAAAAGTAGCCATATCACATTGTCAAGACGACATTGCTTTGAAATTTCCTCCACCAAGCACTCCAGCTTAATTTCAGGCAAACTTTCAGGACTAAGGCAAAATTTCACTAAACTCTCAGCCAACACATGGCTCCATGTATCACTCGTCCAGTTGCAAACACAGTCTCTGTTCCCCTCTAGACCATCACAAGCTGGGCTTCCACTGCCTGTGTCTCTCACAGCATTACTCTCCTCTGAGCTCTCACAAGAAAGGTCCCTTTGGTCCAACCGCCAAGATGCAAAGACTTTCCCAGCACAAAGTCCCAAAGTTCTCCATATTTCTCCCAACAAACATTTCCAAAGGCACACTAGCCACATCACAGCATTGGCCATGCTTCTGGGTACCAACTTTTCTCAGCTTCACAAACAACTTCACTTTGTGATACCAGCTGTCCTCTAATCTCAAAGCAATACCCCACTACCCGGTGCCAATTTCTGTATTAGTTAGGGTTCTCTAGACTCACAGAATTCACAGAACGAATATATATATATATGAAATTTATTGAGTTGGCTTACAGATATGGTCGAGGTAGTCCAGTGAAGGCTGCTAATATACGAGGTAGTCCACTGATGGCTGCCAGTAGCCAAGGTAGTTCCAACGATGGCTGCCAAAAGCTAGCTGTTCAGTTCGGTAGTCAAGTAGGTGATGGTCGAAGGCTGGAGAATTCCTAGAGTCTTAGTCTAGTGGAAGTTCAAAGGAACCTGGTGGTCGGAAAGAACGATTCCTAGCACAGCTGCAAGAAGGAATCTGTTCTTCTTGGTGGCTCCTTTTTATATGATCTAGTATTGGGAGAATCCTTTGAGAGCTTTGGAGTTCTGATAGGATCTACGGTGTGTACAATCCTTCAAGTAGTTTCAGTTGATCCTTTCCAGAGGTGATCTCAGTACAGCTTAGTTAATACCCGGTGTGTCAAGTTGACACCCAGGCTTAACTATCACAACCAGTATAAACTCTCTGTGACCACTATGAACACTCTGTGACCACTATAAGCATTTAACACTGTGAGCTCTATTTGGCCACTGTGAGATACGATGACTTTGATCTCTTTATGACCATTCTGAGTTATGACCACTGTGAGCTCTTTTTAACCACTACTAGCTCTCTATGACCAATATGGCCATTGTCAGCTCTCAAAGACCATTGTGAGCTATGACCATTGTGAGCTTTCTCTGACCACTATGAAATCTGCATGATGACTGTAAGCTCTCTATAAGGATTATGGGCTCTTTATGATCACTCTTAGCTCTCTAAACATTGTGAGTTCTCTAAGAGCAGTATAACCTCTAACCACTGTGAGTTCTCTATAACCACTGCATCTCCCTATGACCCATGTAAGCTCTGACCACAGTTAGCTGTTTATGACCACTATGAATTATGAACATTGTGTGGTCTTTATGAACTATGAACTATGGCCACTGTAACCTCTCACTGTGCACTATATTCTCTCCCTCTGTGAACTATGACAGCGGTGAGCTCTCTATGATCACTGATCTGTGACCAATGTGTTCTCTCTATCATTACTATGGTTATGATCACTGTGAGCTCTGTATAATGATTATGAGTTTTCATCAAGTATGACATATGACCACTGTGAGATTTCTATGACTACTCTGAGCTATGAACACTGTAAGCTCTCTATGATGACTGTGAGGTCTCTATGACTGCTGTGACTCTCTATGTCCAATATGAGCTCTCTATGACCACTGTAAATATTCTATATCCACTGTGAGCTATGACTACTGGGAACTCTATATGATCACTAGGAGCTATGACCACTGTGAGTTATCAATGATCACCATGAGCTCTCTTTGACCTCTGTGACCTATCTATGACCACTTTGAACTCTCTAAGACTGCACCTCTTTATGATTCCTAGTAATCATAGAGAGCTATAGTGATCATATCTCACAGTGGTCATAGAGATCACTCTGTATGAACACTCTGAGTTCTCTATGAGCATTATGACTTATGAACACTGTTTGCTCTCTATGAGCACTATGAGCTATGACCATTGTGAGCTCTTTATAATCATTGTGATCTATGACAACTGTGAGCTCTCTTTCACCATTGTGAGCACTCTATGAACACTATGATTTATGACAACTGTGAGCTCACTATGACCACCATGAAGCCTCTATCAGCACTCTGACATCTCTATGACTAATATGAGCTATCATTGTCCACTGTGAACTCTCTATCGATACTGTGATCTGTCTATGAGCACTATGACCTATCAGCACTGTGAGCTCTCTATGACCACTATGAGATGTCTATGACGATTCTGAGTCCTCTATTACATCTATGAGAATTCTATCACCACTATGAGCTCTCTATGACCACTATAATCCCTCTGTGACCAGTGAGCTCTCTATGACCACTTTGATAGTTCTATGACCACTGTGAGCTCTCTATGAGCATTATGACCTATGACCACTGTGAGCTCTCTAACACTACTCTGAACTCTGTGAACTTTGTGAGCCTTCTATTACCACTACGAGGTCTCTATGACCACTGTGAGATATGGCCACTATCAGCTCTCTATGATTACTAGGAGTTGTGATCACTATCAGGTGTTTATGAAAACTGTGAGCTCTCTATGTGCACTTTGAGCTCTCTATGATGACAGTGAGCCTCTATGACCACTGTGATCTCTGTGTTGTCACTGTTAGATCTCTGTAACAACAGTTAATTCTCTGACTACTGTAAGCTCAGTATCCCTATGAGCTATGACCACTATGAGGGCTCTATGACCACTGTGTCCTCTTTATGAACACTTTTAGCTTTCTATAATCACTGTAAGTACTCTGTGACCACTGGCAGCTGCCTATGACCACGGTGAGCACTCAATGACCATGTAGAGCTCTAGATGACCACTATGAGTACTCTATGAGCACTTTGAACTCTATAAGTGCTGTGAGCTCTCTATAACCAATATCAGCTATGAGCACTGTGAGCTATATATGACCACTGTGAGCTATGACCTCTATGATCTCTCTATGGCCATTATTAGCTCTCTGTGTCCTTTATGAGTTATGACCAGTGCGAGTTCTCTATCACTGACCATTAGAGCTATAATCATGGTGAACTCTCTTAGACCACTGTGAGCACTTTATGACCACTATTAGCTGAGACCATTGTAATCTCTCTGTGAACACTTTCAGCTCTTTATGACAACTGTGAACTCTCTATAACTTCTGTAGCTCTCTATGAGCTATACAATATATGTCCATTGATCTCTCTGTGATCACTGTCAGTTGTAAGTTCTCTATGATGACAATGAACTGGACCACTGTGAACTGTATGTGCCCACTATGAGCTATCAATACTGTGAACGCACTATGATCACTGTGAGCTCTTTATGACCACTATCAGCTATGACTATTGTAGGTACTCTATGTCCATTATGAGCTATGACCGCTATGAGATCCCTATAATGAATGTGAGCTCTTTATGACCACTGTGAGCTCTTTATGACCACTATGAGCTATGAACACTGTGACTTCTCTATGACCATTATGAGTTATGACCAATGTGAGCTCTCTAGGACTACTATGAGCTATCAATACTGTGAGCTCTCTATGACCACAATGAACTAGGCCCACTGTGAAGTCTGTATGTCCACTATGAGCTATCAATACTGTAAGCTCTCTATGACCCCTGTGACCTCTTTATGACCACTATCAGCTATGACTATTTAGGTACTCTATGTCCACTGTGAACTATGACCGCTATGAGCTATAATGAATGTGAGTTCTCTATGAACACTGTGAGCTCTCTCTGACCACTATGAGCTATGACCACTATGAGCTCTCTATGACCACTATGATTTATGACCACTGTGAGCTCTCTAGGACCACTATGAGCTATTTTCCCTATGAACATTCTATGACCACTATGAACAATCAAAACTATGAGCTCTCTATGACAACTATGCGGTATTTATTACATCGATGAGCTCTGTATGATCACTGTGAGCTCTCTATGACCACAGTGAGGTTCTTTTGACTACTGTGACCTCTCTGAGCACTTTGATATCACTATAGGACTGTGTGCATTCTATGACCACTGTGAGCTCTCTATGAGCACTATGATCTATGACCACTGTGAGCTCTCTATGACCACTATGAGCTAGGTGCAGTGTGAGCTCTCTAAGACTAGTGTATGCTCTGATCACTCTCTAAGACTAGTGTATATGCTCTGATCACTGTGAGCACTCTCTGACCAATATGAAATATGACCACTGTAACGCTCTATAACTACTGTGAGAGGCTGGAGAGGTAGCTCAGGGGGTAAACCTCTGCCTTGCAGGTGGGAAATTCCTGAGTTCGGATCCTAGACCGCAACTATAGACGCAGGTGGAAGCGGGGGTGGCCTGCGTTTCTAGTGCTGGCAGGGCGGAGCCTGTGAATTCTGGGGCAGAGTAAACAAGTAGGTGGAGGCGGTCCCTGATGGTTCCTGAATTCGTCCATGGTTCTACACACACACACATACATATACACACACATATGCATACATGCACAAATTAAATAAATAATAATAAAAATTAAATAATAAAAATAAAAAAATAAAAATAAAAATAACTACTGTGAGCTCTCTATGACAACTGTGACCTCTCTGTGACATCTTTGAGCCTGTATGACTACTCTGAGCTCTCTATGACCACTACAAGCTCTCTTGACCACTATGAGATATGACCACTGTGAGGTCTTTATGACCACTATGTTCTATGATCACTATGATCTCTCAATGTCCATTATGGGCTGATTATGATGACTATGAGCTACGACCACTGTGAGCTTCCATGGCAACTATGAGTCCACTGTAACCACTGCCAGATGTCTAGGGCACTTTGAGCTATGACCACAGTGAGCTTTCTATGACCAGTATGAGCCATGACCACTATGATCTCTCAATGTTCACTATGGTCTATGACCACTGTGATTCTTCTATCACTACTATGAGCAATGACCACTATGATGATTATGAGTTCTTTATGACCACTGTGAGCTATGTCCTCTGTGAGGTCTCTATAACCATTTTGAGCTATGACCACTGTGACCTCTTTATGAACAGGCTGAGCTATGATCACTGTGAACTCTTTATGATCACTATGAGCTCTGCATGATCACTATGAGGTATGAACACTGTGAGCTCTATATAACCACTATGAGTTATGACCAGAATGTGCTATCTATATGCAGTATGATCTATGACCCTGTGAACTCTCTATTGCCACTATGAACACTATATGAATACGATGAGCTATGAACAATGTGAGCTCTCTATAACCACTTTGAACTATGAACACTGCGAGCTCTCTATGACCACTATGAGCTCTCTATTGTCACAATGA
Source organism: Typhlomys cinereus (assembly GCA_023101885.1). Lineage (NCBI taxonomy): Eukaryota > Metazoa > Chordata > Mammalia > Rodentia > Platacanthomyidae > Typhlomys > Typhlomys cinereus. Next base: position 467,302 of record JALPQD010000776.1, read on the forward strand.
GCTATCTCTACTTTAAGCTTTATGTGACCACTGTGAGATTTGACCACTGTGACCTCTCTATGGTTACTATGAGCTATTGACACTGTGATCTCTCTGTGACCACTGTGAGCTCTGTATGGCAACTATGAGCACTCTGTGTCCACTAGGAGATATGAACACTGTAAGCTCTTTAAGATCACTATGGAGCTATGACCACTGTGACCTCTCTATGACCATGGTCATCCATTATGATCACTAAGGGCTATGACAACTATGATTTCTCTATGTCCACTTTGAGCTCTTTATGACCACTTTGAACTCTATGATCAATGCAGCTGTCTGTGAGCTATAATACCCATCACCACTGTGAACTCTTTATTACCACTGTGAGCTATGACCATTGTGACCACTCTATGACTAATATGAACTATTACCACTGTGAGCTCTCTATACCTACTATGATCTATCAACACTGTGAGCTCTCTATGAACTCTGTGAGCTCTTTATGACCACTATGAGATATGACCACTGTTAACTCTATAGGACCAGTCTGAGCTCTCTATGATTACTGTGAGCTCCCTACAACTACTGTAAGTTCTCTATGACCACTAAGAACTATGACCCATGTGACCTCTGTATGACCATTTTGCATGCTTTATGACCACTGTGAGCTCTACAGGACCACTGTGAACTATGACCATTATGAGCTGTCTATGACGACTGTGAGCAATGAGCACTATCAATTCTCACTGTGTATATTGAACTCTCTGTGATGACTGTGAGCTATGACCATTATGGGCTCTACATATTTGTCTACTGTGAGCTAAGACAACTCTGTGCTCTCTATGGCCATTATGAGCCCTCTATTATAACTATGAGTTATGACCATCATGAGCTCTATGACACTGTAAACTGAGAAATAAGATGTATCTGTGACCACGGTAAGCTCTCTATGACCACTATGAGCTATGGCCAATGTGTGTTCTCTATAACTACTGTGAGCTGTAAAAATTGTGAGCTTTACATGACCACTGTGAGCTCTGTAAGCCACTATGAGATTTCTATGATCACTATGAACTATGAGCGCTATGAGTCATCTATAACCTCTGTGAGATATGACAAGTATGAGTTCTCTATGACAAAAGTGAGATCTCTATGATCTATGACATCTCTATGACCACTTTAAACTCTCTCTGACTACTGTAAGTTCTCCATCACCAGTGTGATTCTCAGTGACCACTGTGAGCTCTCTATGTGAGCAATGACCACTCTGAGCTCTCTATTACCACTTTTAGCTATGATCACTCTGAGCCCTCAATGACCAATGTGAGCTCTCTATGTCCACTTTGAGATCTCTATGAAAACTATGGGCTATCACCACTGTGAGCTCTCTATGACCACTGTGAACAATCACCACTGTGAGCTCTCTATGACCACTACGAGTTTTGACCACTGAGCTCTCTCTATGAACACTATGAGCAATGACCACTATGAGTTCTTTCTGACCACTAGGAGCTATGACCCCTGTGTGCTCTCTATGACCACTATGAGCTAAGCCCACGGTGTGTTCTTATTTTGCATTATGAGTTCTCTATGACCACTATGGGCTGTGACCACTGTGAACCCTCTATGACCACTATGAGATATGACCACTATGAGAACTAAATGACCACTACGAAATCTCTATGACCTCTAAGAGCTATGACAACTTTAAAGTTTCTATGACCACTGTGAAGTATGATCATTCTTAGCTATGATCACTGTGAATTCTCTATGACTACTATGAGCTCTTTTTGAACACTTTGAACTCTCTAATACCACGATGTGCTATGACCACTGTAATTTCTCCATGAAGATAAGAAATCTCTATAATTAGTGTGAGCAATGTCCATTGGGAAATGTCTATTGCCATGTGAGATCTCTAGAACCACTGTGAGATCTCTATGGCCACTATTATCTGTGGCCACTGTGACCTTGCTATCATAACTATGAGCTATGATCACTGTGAGATCTCTATGACCACTGTGAACTCTTTCTGACCACTATTAGCTGTGATCAGTGTGACCTCTCTATGATTACTTTGAGCTCTCTCTGATCACTATAGCTCTCTAATGAGGTATAAGACTTATGACCATTGTGAGCTCTCTATGAGCACTATGACCTATGACCACCATGAGCTCTCTATCACCACTATGAGCTATGACTACTGTGAGCTCTCTGTGAGCACTATCATCTATGAAAACTGTGAACCCTCTATGAACACTATGAGCTATGGGCACTATGAGCAATCAGTGACCACTGTGTGCTTTGAGCACTATGTGCTCTCTATGAACACTGTGAGATCTCTATGACTATTATGAACTATGAACACTGTGAACTCTGTATGACCACTCAGTTCTGTACGACCACTAGGATCTATGACCATTGTGATCTCTCTATGACCATTAGAAAAGACCACTGGCAGCGCTCTATGACTACTATGAGCTATGACCACTGTGAGCTCTCTATGGCAACTATGAGGTCTCTATGACTAGTATTAGCTATGAACACTGCGACCTCTCTTTGGCCACTATGATCTGTTTCCACTGTGAGCTCACTATGACCACTATGAACTATAATCATTGTGCATTCTCTATGACCATGATGAGCTCTCTATGACCACCATGTTCTTTGACCACTGTGTGGTCTCTATGATCACTATGAGCCATGAGCATTGTAAGCTCTTTATGAATACTGTGAGCTACCACTGTGAGCTCTGTATGGCCACTTGAGCTCTCTATGACCACTGTGGGTGATAAAAGGTGTCAGCTTTCTAGGACCACTAAGAGCTATGACCACTGTGAGCTCTATGACCATTATGACTTATGGCCACTGTGAGTTCTCTGTGAACACTCTGAGATCTGTTTGACCAATCTGAGTGTGACAACTGTGAGCACTTATGACCACCATGAACTATAACCACTGTGAAATCTATCACCATTGTGAGTTATGACTACTCTGTGCTCTCTGTGACCACTATGATCTATTGTCATTGTCAGCTCCCTATGATCACTATTACCTCTCTATGATCACTATGAGCTATGACCACTGTGACCACTCTATGACCACTTTAAGCTCTTTATGACCACTGTAAGCTCTCTATTACCACTGTACCTATCTACAAACTATGTGAACTAGGACTATTGGGAACTATGAGCTATGACCACTGTGAACTCTCTATGACCACTATAAACGATGACCACTGTGAGCTCTCTATGCCCACTATGAGCTATGACCACTGTGAGCTCTCTATCACCACTATGAGCTACGACCATTATGAGCTATGACTACTGTTAGCTATGACCATTGTGAGCTCTCTATGCCCACTATGAGCTATGACCACTGTGACATCTCAGTGACCAAGGTGAGCTCTCTGTCACCACTCTGAGATGTGAGCTCTGTTAGCTCTCTTGGACAATATTGAGATAATTCACGTGTGAAATCTCTAAAACCACTATAAGCAATGACTACTGTGAGATCACTATGCTCTCTCTGAGTTCTCTATGATTATTATGAGCTATGAAACTATGAGCTCTCTATGACCTCTGTATACTAAGACAACTGTGAGCTCTCTATGAGAATTGTGAGCTGTCTATGATCACTGTACTTCTCTGTGACCAGTTTGGCTTCTGTATGAACACTATGAGCTATGACTACTGTGATCTCTCTATGCCTATTAAAGGCTATAAATACTGTGAGAGCTCTATGACTGTTGTGAGCTCTCTTTGACCACTATCAGCTATGACAACTGTGAGCACTTTATAACCACTATAAACACTTTATGACCACCTTGAGATATGACCTTTGTGAACTATTTACATTCATTATGTGAGCTCTCTATGACTACTGTGAGCTATGATCACAGTGATCTCTCTATTACCACTTTGAACTATGACCACTGTTCCTTCTTTATGGTCACTTTGAGCTTTCTGTGACCACTGTGCTCTCTGTGAAAATTATTGCTCCCTAAGAGCAATATGACTTATGACCTCTGTGAGCTCTTTATGACCACTATGAGCAATGAACACTATGAGCTCTCTATGACCACTTTGAGCTCTCTAATACCACTATGAGCTATGACCACTGTAATTTCTCCATTAAGATTAGGAAGTCTCCATGACCACTGTGAGCAATGACCATTCATGTGAGATCTCCATGACCACTCTGAGTTCTCTAGGACCACTATGATCTGTGCCTCTTTGAACTCTCTATCACCACTATGAGCTATGACCACTGTGAGATTTCTATGACAACTGTGAACTCTTTCTGACCACTATTAGCTATGATCAAAGTGACTTCTCTATGATTACTTTGAGCTCTTTATGATCATTTTGAGCTCTGTGATCACTGTAGCTCTCTATGAGCTGTAAGACCTATGACCATTGTGAGCTCTATATAACCACTGTGAGCTCTCTATAAGCACTATGACCTATGACAACATGAGCTTTCTATCAGCACTATGAGCTATGACCACTCAAAGCTATAATTTCCCTTTGACATCTGTGATCTATGACCACTATGAGCTCTCTATGACCATTATAAGCTATGATCACTGTGTGTTCTCCAGGACCACTATGAGATGTAATCATTGTTAGCTCCCATTGTCCATTATGATATTTCTATTACCACTGTGAGATAAGAATTCTGTGTGATCTTTATGACCACTATGAGGTATGACTAGTTAGCTCTCATTGACCAGTATGAGCTCTCTATGACCACTTTGATCTATGACCACTGTGAGCACTCTACAATCACTGTGAGCACTCTATGACCACTATGAGGTCTCTATGAACATTATGAGCTCTGTGTGACAACTACACTATTACAACTGTGAGCTCTCTATGACGACTGTGAGCATGAATGACAACTATGAGCTATGAATATATGACTATAATCTATGAAAACTGTGAGCTCTCTATGACCACTGTGAGCTACGAACACTGTGAACTCTCTGTGACCATTATGAGCTCTCTATGACCACCATGAACTGACCACTGTGAGCTCTCTATGACCTCTATTAGCTATGTTGAAAGAGAGTTCTCTATGACCACTATGAGCTCTCTATTATCACTATGAGGTATGAACACTATGGGCTTTCTATGACCTCTGTGAGTTATGATAACTATGAACTCTTTTTGACAACTGTGATATCTCTATGTCCATTTTAACCTCTCTATGAACACTGTGAGTTCTTTCTGTCCATTGCAACCTCTCTATGAGCATTGCCCATTATGAGCTATAAGCACTATGAACTCTCTATGACTGTTGTGAATTGTGACCCTGTGAGCTCTCTGTGACTACTATGAGCTCTCTATGAACATTATGAGCTTTTTATGACAAATATAAGCTACGACCACTGTGAGGTCTCTGTGACCATTATTGGCTGTGACCACTTTGATCTCATATGGCCACTATGAGATCTCCATGACCACTATGAACTCTGTGACAACTGTGAACTCTTTATGATCACTGTGTTCACTTTATGACCACTTTGAGCGCTCTATGACCAGTCTAAGCTTTGTATATGTAAGATCTCTATGATCCTTATGAGATCTGTGTGACAAATATGAGCTATGACCACAATGAGCTCTCTATGACCACTGTGAGCTCCCTATGAACACTCTAAGCTCTCTATGACTACTTTGAACTCTGAGTACTGTGAGCTCTCTATGAACATTATCACCATTCTGAGTTCTCTATGACCACTATGACATCTATATGACCACTCTGAGTTCTCTGTACCCTCTGTGACCTTTCTATCTTCTACTTTGAGCTATGAACACTGTGAGCTTATTATGACCACCGTGAGTTCTCAATGACCACTGTGATCTCTCTATGACCAATTTGAACTCTCTATGACCACTGTAGTTCTCTTTGAGCAATACAACCTATGACCACTGTGAGCTCTCTATAACCACTATGAATTATGACCACTGTGAGTTATTTATGAGCACTGTAAGCTGTCTATGACCACTTTCAGCTCTCTATGACCAGTATGGGATGTGACTATTATGAGCTATGAATATTGTAAACTCTCTCAACATAGAGTTATGAACACTATGAGCTCTTTATGAACACTGTAAATTCTCTATGACCACTGTCAGCTATTACCACTTTGTGTTCTCTATTATCACTGTGATCTTTCTATGACCACTGTGAGCTCTTTATTAGCACTGTGATCTATGACCACAGTGAGATGTCTAATACCACTATGAACTATGACCACTGTGAGCTCTTCCTGACTACTTTGAGCTATGACTGTTGTGAGCTCTCTATGGTCAGTATGATCTTTGACTACAGTGAGGTCTCTATGACCATTATGAGTTCTCTATGACCACTGTACGCTGTGACTACTCTGAGCTCTCTTTGACCACTATAAACTATAAGAACTGTGAGTCTCTTTAAAACACTGTGAGTTGTCTATGAGCACTATATGTCTCTATATGTTTCTATGAGCACTATATGTCTCTATATGACAACCCTGAGCCCTCTATGGCCACTATGAGCTCTCTATGATCACTGTGAGGTCTCTATGATGATTGTGAGCTCCTTATTAGCACTCTGAGCTAAAATCACCGTGAGCTCTCTATGTCCATTATGAGCTCTCTATGACCACTGTGAACTCTGACTAGTGTGACCTTTAAATGAGCACTCTGAGCTATGACCACTGTGAGCAATCTATGATCGCTATGAGCTATGACCCTGTGAGCTTTCTATGATGATTATGAGTTCTCAATGACCACTGTGAGCTATTACCACTGTTAAGTTTCTATATACATTATGAGTTCTCTATGACCACTATGAACCCACTTTGACCCCTATAAGCTCTCCTGAATCTCTAAGGGATCTGTATTACAACTATGAGCTTTCTATGCCCAATGTTCCCTGTGACCACTATGAACTATGACCACTATGAGGTCTCTTTAACCACTGTGATTTCTCTATGTGCAGTGGGAGCTCTATATGACCACTCTGAACTCTCTAGAACCACTGAGCTCTCTACGACAATTGTGACCTATGACCACTTTGTGCTGTCTATGATCACTATGAGGTCTCTATGCTGACTGTGAGGTCTGTATGAGCACTGTGACCTATGACCAATGTGAGCTTTCTATGACCACTACGAACTATGAAAACTGTGATGTCTTTATTACCACTCTGAGCTATGATCACTGTAGGCTTTCTATGTCCACTATAACCTCTCTATGTCAACTGTGAACTATGATCACTGTGAGCTCTCTATGAACACTATGATCTTTCTTACCAGGACATTCTATGATCTCTGTAAGTTCTCTATGACCACTGTGACCTCTGTATAACCACTATTAGATTCCTATGACCTCTGTAAATTCTCTATGGTCCACTGCAAGCTCTCTGTGACCACTATGAGCTATGACCACTCTGAACTCTCTATGACTTATGAGCTATGACCCTGTGAGCTTTCTATGATGATTATGAGTTCTCAATGACCACTGTGAGCTATTACCACTGTTAAGTTTCTATATACATTATGAGTTCTCTATGACCACTATGAACCCACTTTGACCCCTATAAGCTCTCCTGGATCTCTAAGGGATCTGTATTACAACTATGAGCTTTCTATGCCCAATGTTCCCTGTGACCACTATGAACTATGACCACTATGAGGTCTCTTTGACACTGTGATTTCTCTATGTGCAGTGGGAGCTCTATATGACCACTCTGAACTCTCTAGAACCACTGAGCTCTCTACGACAATTGTGACCTATGACCACTTTGTGCTGTCTATGATCACTATGAGGTCTCTATGCTGACTGTGAGGTCTGTATGAGCACTGTGACCTATGACCAATGTGAGCTTTCTATGACCACTACGAACTATGAAAACTGTGATGTCTTTATTACCACTCTGAGCTATGATTACTGTAGGCTTTCTATGTCCACTATAACCTCTCTATGTCAACTGTGAACTATGATCACTGTGAGCTCTCTATGAACACTATGATCTTTCTTACCAGGACATTCTATGATCTCTGTAAGTTCTCTATGACCACTGTGACCTCTGTATAACCACTATTAGATTCCTATGACCTCTGTAAATTCTCTATGGTCCACTGCAAGCTCTCTGTGACCACTATGAGCTATGACCACTCTGAACTCTCTATGACTTATGAGCTATGACCACTGTGAGATTTCTATGACAATTATTAGTTCTCTATGACCACAGTGAATTCTCTATGACCACTATTATCTATGAACCACATGTAAGCTCTCTATAACAATTATAAGCTACGACTACTGAGTTCTCTTTGACTACTGTGAGCTATGACCACTGTGAGATGTGTATTAGCTCACTTTGACCACTGTGAGAACTCTAGGACCACTGTGATCTGTCTATGACCACTGTGAGCTCCTTCCATGACCACTATGAGTTGTGACCACTGTGAATTCTCTATGACAAGTGATCTCTGTATGACTATTGCGTGCTATCATCACTGTGAGCTCTCTATGACCGGTATGAGCTCTCTATGACCACTTTGAGCTCTCTATGAGCACTCTGATCTATGACCACTATGAGTTCTGTGTGAACGCTATGAGTTCTCTATGACCAATCTGAAATGTCTATTACCACTGTGAGCTCTCTGTGTCCATCATGAGCTATGGCCAGCTTGAGCTATGACAAGAGTAACTCAGTATGAACACTGTGAGTAATCTATGATCATTTTAACATCTCTAGAATGACTTTGAGCTTTCTAAGACAACTGTGAGCTCTCTATAACCACTGTGAGCTCTCCGTGAGCACTATGAGCTATGACAACTTTTAGCTCTGTGTGACCACTATGAGCTGTGACCACGGTGGGCTTTCTGTGAACAATATGAGCTTTCCATGACAACTATGATCTATAACCAATGTGAGCCCTTTATAACCACTATGAGCTATGACAACAGTGAACACTATATTTCCATTGTGAGCTCTCTATTACTATTGTGAGCTATAACCACAGTTAGTCCTGTATGACCACTATGAGCTATGACCACTGTGAGCTCTTATGAATACTATGAGCTCTCTATGACTAGTATGAGCTATGACCAGTGGGACTTCACTATGAACACTTTGAGCATATTATGACCATTATGAGCTCCCTTTGACCACTGTGAGTTATGACTACTGTGAATTCTCTATAACCTGTCAAAGCTCAGTTTGATCACTGTGAACTCTCAATGACCACTGTGAGATCTCTATGACCACAGTGAGCTCTCCATTACCACAATGAGCTATGACCACTGTGAGATCTTTATGACAATTATGAGCTAAGACTATTGTGAGTTCTCTTTGACCACTGTGAGCTCTGACCACTGAGAGTTCTCTATGACCTGTGTGTGCTCATTTTGACCACTGTGAGAACTCTATGACCACTCTCAACTATCTGTGACCATTGGGATCTCTCCATGACCATTATGAGGTATGACAACTGTTAGTTCTTTATGATGATTATGAGCTATGATCACTGTGAATCTCTATGAGCTCTCTATGACTACTTTATGCTATTATCACTATGAGCTCTCTATGACCACTTTGAGCTGTCTATGAGCACTATGATCTATGACCACTATGACCTCTCTGTGAACACTATGAGGTCTCTATGACAACTCTGAACTGTCTGTGACCACTTTGAGCTCTCTATAACCACCATGAGCTGTCTATGACCAGCGTGAGCCATGACAAGTGTGAGCTCAGTATGAGCACCCTGAGCACTCTATGACCACTATGAGCTCTCTATGTTCACTATGAGCCTTGACCACTGTGAACCCTTTATTGACCACTATGAGGTATGACAAAAATAAGTAGTCTATTTCCATTATGAGCCCTCCGTTATGAATGTGAGCTATAATTACAGTTCTGTATGACGACTATATGCTATTACCAAAGTGAGCTCTCTGTGAACACTATGAGCCCTCTATTACTAGTATGAGCTATGACCAGTGTGACTTCACTATAAACACTTTGAGCACTTTATAACCATTGTAAGCTCTTTATAACCACTATGAGATATAAGAACTGGGAGGTCTCTATGACCACTATGTGCTCTCTATTATGACTTATGACCACTTGAGGTCTCTAGGAAAATTATGAGCTATGACCACTGTGAGCTCTCTATAGCCACTGTGGACACTCTAACACCATTATGAATTGTGATGACTGTGAGCACTCTATGATGCCTATGAGCTATGACCGTTGTAAGCACTCTGACAACTATGACCTCTCTATTACCACTTTGAACTATGGCAACTATGAGCTCTCTATTATCACTATGAGATCTCTATGACCAGGGTATGCTATCTATGAACACTGTGAGCTCTCTATGACCAGTGTGAGCTCTGTATGACCTCTATGAGTTATGACCTCTGTGACCACTATGAAATATGATCAATGTGAACTGTCTATGACCACTATGACATATTACCACTGTGAGCTCACTGTGACCACCGTGAGCTCTCTGTGACCACTATGAACTTTGACCCACTATGATATATATATTGCCAATATGAGCTCTCTAAGACTTCTGTTATCTAGGACCACATCAGCTCTCTATGGCCATGTGAGCTATCTATTATCCTGGGATCACTCTATGAACACTGCGCTCTCTATGAGCACTATGACCTATGATCACTGTGAGTTCTCTATGACCACTGTGAGCTTTTTATGACTACTGTGAGCTATGCCCACTGTGAGCTCTCTATTATTAATATGAGCTCTCTATGAACACTGTGAGCTATGACCACTATGAGTACTCTATGATCATTATGAGCTCTCTATGACCACTGTGAGCTATGACAACTGTGAGCTATCTAGAATCACTGTGAGCTATCACCACTATGAGTTATCAATGACCACTGTGATCTCTCTATGACCACTGTGAGTGCTCTAGGAGAATTATGACCTATCACAATTTTGAGCTCTCTCTGACTATGACCTCGGATAACTGTGAGCTTTCCTTGAGCTTGTGAGCTCTCTATGAAGAGTATGAGCTCTCTATGAACACTCTGAGCTCTCTATGACCATTATGAGCTCTTGGGGACCACTGTACCCTCAACACTATGACCACTTTAAGCTCTCTATGATCACTTTGAGTTCACTTTGACAACTGTGAGCTCTCTGTACCACTGTCAGCACTCTATGAGAACTGTGAACTATCTATGACTACAGTGAGCTCTCCATGACCACTATGAGCTATGACCACTGTGAGCTCTCTTTGACCACTGTGAGTATTCTATGACCTCTATGAGCTCACTTTGACCGTAGTGAGCACTTTATGACCACTGTGAGCTCTCTATCACCACTGTGAGCTCTCCATGGCCATCATGAGCTATGACAACTGTTAGCTCTCCATGACCACTATGAGCTATGACCACTGTAAATTCTCTATGACAATTATGGGCTCTGTATGATCCCTGTTAGCTATGATGAATATGAGCTATCTGTGACCACTATTATCTCTCTATGGTCACTTTGAGCTCCCTATGACACCTGAGATCTCTCTATGATCACTATAAACTCTCTATGAGCACTATGACATATGACCACTTTGAGCTCTCTATGACCACTATGAGTTATGAGTACTTTGAGCTCTTTATAACACTATGAACTTTCTATGATCACTGTGGTTTCTCTCTAACCACTATGTTCTATGAACACCATGAGTTCTCTCTCACCAGTATGAGCTATGACAAATGTGTGCTTTTTATGACCACTATAAGCTATTAGCACTGTAAGCTGTCTTTGACCATTCTGACCTCTCTAAGAGCATTATGATCTATGACCACTGTGAGCTCTCTATGATTACTATTAGCCCTCTGTGAGTACTTTCTGCTCTCTATGGCAATTGTGAACTTTCTATGTCCATGATGAGCTATTGCCTTGTGAGCTATCTTTGACCACTGTGAACTCTCTATGAACACTATGATCTATGACCACTGTGAACTCTCTGTGACTACTATGAGTGCTCTGTGACTACCTTCAGCTCTCTATGACCATTGTGAGCTCTCTATGAACACTATGAACTATCACCACTGTGAGTTCTCTATGACTATTATGAGCTATTGTTACTTTGAGCTGTTTATGACTATGAGCTATGAGCACTGTGAGTTCGCTATTATCACAGAGTGCTATGACTACTATGAGCTCTGTATAACCACTGTAAGCTCTCTGTGACCAGTGTGAGCTCTCTATGACCACTGTGACTTGTCTATGATAACTTTCAGGTCTCAATAACTACTCTGAGATCTCTATCACCCCTCTGATCCATCTATGAGGAGGATGAGCTCTCTATGATCACTTTGAACTCTCTATGATAAAATTATGAGCTCTCTGTGACCACAGTGACCTCTCCATGGGAACTTTGAAATCTGTATGACCACCGTGATGGTCTATGATGATTGTGAGCTTTGTATGAGCACTCTGATCTATGACCGTTATAAGCTCTCTATGTCCATTATGAATTCTCTATTACCACAATAAGCTGCAACTGTTGTGAATTATGTCCACTGTTGGCACACCAATGTGGGGCGGTGCTGCCTTCGGTGTAGACGAGACACCCATTCTGGTAAGGTTCGGTGAGTGGCCCCTTTAGTTTTGTGTTCCTATACTTACGGTGCCTGAAGGCGAGCAGGTGGCCCCCTCCCTCTTCACCTTTCCTGTTTGTTCTTAGGAACACGGACATTCACTCACTTGATTTAGTAATCATCAAAAAGCCCCTCAAAATTAAGGCTTTCCCAGCGAGTTCATATGAGAAATTGGTCCCCTCAGAACTCGAAGCCCAGGTTTGATTATATTGAATCAGCTTGACCGGGGGCATAGGGCCTGGGGGAGTAACGAACCCCTGAAGTCCCTCACTAAGAACAGGACGTTTAGATCCAAAACACCTCTGCATATATCTTGCATTAGGTCTCTCCTTAAACGTTGGTTACCTCTTTAGGAGTTGTTTTCACTTTGACCTTGATCTAGTTGTTGTTTTTTATTTTCTGTGCTTTTGCCTTGTTCCCTTGTCTCCTAATCATCTCTGTCCATTAGGGAACCTTTCCTCTCCATAATGAGTAGTTGACCATCCCATCAGAAGGCACCCCAGCTGACTACCCTTAAAGCTCTACTAGACTTATGTAGGAGATGCTGAAAGACTTAGAAGATTTTTGGGAAGAAGCTTTAATCTTAGCAGCTTGGATTTCCCCAGAAAATGTCTGAGAACCAGAGATCCGGATAGAAGTGCTCTTCCTGGCCTTCAAGGGGGAAGTCCAGGAAGGCCATATGCTTCTGGCCCCCTTTATTCCCATCCTCAACATGTAGCAAGCCTTAAAGCATCCTCCACTGAGGTAATGATTAGTTGCTACAGTGTAACTTGTGGAGGGAACCCAAAATCAGTCCTTTGTTTTTCCTCCAGGTCTGGATCCCTCCCCTTCCTGGTTGAGGACTCTGCAAAGGGCTCTCAGGTCCATGTGGGGGCATTCCACCCCTGCTGACATCCCTTTCCCTCCGCTTCTTCCTATAGCTCTTGACTCCCCCCTCTTTCCTGGCTATATTTTCTACTTCAGATGATACTGGTCTCCCAATAGGTGTCTTAAAATCTCTCCTAAAGACTAGAGACTTGGAATAATTTTAGAATGATGCTATGGTTTTAGCACTTTGGATTCCCCAGAGAAAATGTAGGAATGGATTATGGATGAGGATGCTTTTCCTTGCTAGATGTTTTTCATAATTAAGCTAAGCTGCCGGACTTAACTAATATGAGGTCTTGTTTTAAATAATGTTTTCTTAAATGTGAATCCGCCTTTGATAAAGTTTTCAAGGGTAATTTAATACAGTTACTGGTAAATTGTACAGTCGCCGGTAAAATGTTGTTCATGTGCTTGTATGTTTATATGTTGTGTGTCTTGTGTCTGGCCACTTCAATTTTTTTTCTGTTGTGCACTAATATTAAAATTTTGGCATGCCATTTTTTTATATTTTATTTTTGTATATGCATGTGCATATGTGTGTGTATCGGAGGGCATTGTGTGTTCCTGTGGAGGAACAAGGGTGACTTTGGGAATCATCCTGAATTGCTTCTTGTGTAGCTCTGGGATTTCCCAGGCTCTGCCCACCAGGGTTGGAAGTGTAGGCCACATGCGATTCTGCTTGGCGTTTTTACATGAGACCTGGGATCCAAACTCAGGGCCTTCTGCTTTTGAGGCAGAGTCTTAACCCTTGAGCCATCTCTCCAGCCCCTTGGCATGCCATTTTTAAATACACATATGCATACTTAAAGATAAGAACAAATAATGTTTATAACATCTAAGGCCTTAACTACTTATGTTTTATATTTATCACTATTGTTTTTCTAATAGATTGTAAGCTTTCTTTCATACATGTTTTCTTACAGGTTTTTTCATATATTCCCAAAATAATAAAGCATGCTTTCCAGGTCCTCATATCATCCATTCTGGCCTGTTTTAAGTCTGGCTGTCCTCTAATAAAGCTATGACTTACTAACTTACAATTGTTAGGTTCTTATTTATGTCTCCCGAGCTCTTCTGGATTGTTTCTCCACCTGCCCCGCCTACAGCCCCTCTGCCTGCTCCTGCCCTGACAAAACCTCCTTTTCTCCGCCACTGCTTGAGTTTCCCTTTGGGACCATGATTCCTTCTCTGCGATGGTCTCATAACTGGTAGTCAATGATGGGTAAGGCTCCACACAAGAGTGGTGACCAACCTAAGACATTCACAGTCACCTATATTCCACGCAGCTAAAGAGGCTTGGGGTTTCCCCAGCTATCAGGGTCCCACTGAAAATATTTTATAAATAAAAGGGTAAAAATGTGGCACTATAGATTCAGGGAGGCTCTTGCCTGGGCTTCCAAATGCAGGAGGTCTGGCTACATATAAGCCTGAAAAGGAACCATACAGGCAGTGGGATGGATAACTACTGGGAAAGAGGGATGAACAACCAATGGGAAATGGCCATCTAACCTGGACACCCAGAAAACAGCTGAATGATTGGTGGCTATTGCCCCCCTCCCCTGAGTAGAGGGGTGGCCACACCTTATTGGACTCCGACCCTATGTAATCCCAAACACTTCCTGAGTAAAGTTGAGTCTGCAGCCAACTCGTTGTCTGCGTGCTGCTTCTCACCTGACTCCTGGGGTCTGGGTGGTGACCCCGTCGCTGGCTTGCCCATTTGCCTTGATCCCACGAGGCCCCACTGTTTGCCCTCTTCCTCCAGCTGGGCCGGTGGGGGATTCGACAATACACTGTGAATATTTTATGGCCACTGTGATCTCTCCATGACTACTGTGAGCTCTCTATGACAACTTTAATCTATAATGAATATGATTGTGATCACTGTGACCTCTTTATGACAACTTTATGTGAGTTCTCTATGACAACTGTGGGTTCTCCGCACCCACTGTGTTCTGTGAACACTGTGAGCTCTCTCTCACCAGTATGAGCTATGAACACTGGGAAAGTTTATGACCAATATGAGCTATGATCACTGTAAGCCCTCTTTGTCCATTATGAGCTCTCTGTTACCACTCTAAACTATGATCACTGTGAGATCCCTATAACAACTTAACACACTATAATCACTGTGAACTCTCTGTGACCACTATGAGCTATGACCACTGTGGGCTCTCTATGACCACTCTGAACACTCTATGCCCAATGTGACTTCTCTATGAGCACTATTAACTATAACCACTATGAACTCTCTATGTCCACTATGATCTATCACCACCGTGAGCTCTTTTTGACAATTGTGAGCTCTCTATGTGCACTATGATCTATAATGACTCTCAGCTCTCTGTGACCACTATTTTGCTCTCTATGACCACTCTGAGCTATGTCCACTGTGAGTTCATTATCAGCACTGTGAACTCTCTATTACCATTCTGATTTATTCATTCCAGGTAACAAAGGAAGAACAGAGGTGACATGTATTTTCTGTGTTGGAGCAGATGTGATGTCTCAGGTAGAATTAAAGCAGGCATGCCATTCAGTTGCTAAAAGCAAAGGGACAATGAATGTTTTAAAGCAGATTTTCCCTGGTTTATGTGTATACATCAAATGTGTGGGAAACAGACCATTATAAATTCTTTGACCACTGTGAACTCTTTATGAGCACTATGATCTATGATCACTTTGAGGTCTCGATGACCATGATAAACTCGGTATGTTCACTATGAGCTCTTTGTGACCTCTGTGAGCATTCTGTCACCACTATGATCTTTCCATAGAGAAAGCACTATGTGCTCTCTATGACTGCTGTGAACTATGAACCTGTGAGCCCACTATGAGTACTGTGAGCTTTCTATTACTACTGTAACCTCTATATGACCACGTTGAACAGCCTGTGGCCACTCTTACAATTCTTACATTGTGAGCTCTCTATGACCAATACGACCTATGACCATTGTGAGTTCTCTTTCACCACTGTGTGCCCTCTATGAGTATTATGATCTATGTCCAGTATGAGCTATCTATAACCACTATAAGCTATGACCACTATGAGTTCACTATGATCACTGTGATCTATCACCATTCTGAGCAATCTATAATGACTATGAGTTCTCAATGACCATGGTTAGCTCTCTGTGAGCATAATGACACATGACCACTATAAATTCTCTCTCCACAATGAATTTGGCCGCTGTGAGCTATTTATGACCACTATGATCTATGACCACACTGAATTCTATATTTCCATTATGAACTCTCTATTACTCCTGTGAAGTATAACCACTGTGTTTTGCAGTCCAAGCCCTCGAATCCAGGGCTCCCCTCGACAAGATGGGCAAGACTTCAGTGAATGGAGATAGATACATAGCTCTCTGGCTGAGTGAATGAATCTGAACTCTTTTTGAAATTTTTTTCCAGCATTTATATACTTTAGAAAATTGAGAGTAAAGGCCAGGGGATATGTCACTACCCCATAGGGAAAACATCAGTGAAGACCAGGACCAAATTCTTTACAGGATTATGTAAAACATATTCATTCCAGGTAACAAAGGAAAAGCAGAAGTGACATGTATTTTCTGTTTTGGAGCAGACATACTGTCTCCAGGTAGAGTTAAAGCAGGCATGACATTCTGTTGCTAAAAGCAAAGGGACAATGAATGTTTTAAAGCAGATTTTCCCTGGTTTATGTATAAACATCAAATGTGTGGGGAAGGACTGTAAACTAGCTATTCTTGAGAAAAACAACAACATCTAAGAATATGCAGGAGGTAGAAGGGAGGAATCCTCCTGCCAG
Organism: Typhlomys cinereus; assembly: GCA_023101885.1. Lineage (NCBI taxonomy): Eukaryota > Metazoa > Chordata > Mammalia > Rodentia > Platacanthomyidae > Typhlomys > Typhlomys cinereus. The sequence continues at coordinate 484,579 of JALPQD010000776.1, forward strand.
AGGCAAACCTTAATTTACATATGGAGAGTCTCTAGCACCTAGCAACTGCCCATTTAGATATTAATGTGTCACACCCCAGCTAGCAGGCTTTAGGCCAGAACTAGGCTGTAACACTAAGGCAGGCAGTAATACTAAGGCCTGACTGTTCCTATATTTTTCTTATTTTTATTATTTATTTCAAATAATGCCATGTCCTTTATCCAGAAATTGTTTCCTTGAAACAATATTCTGCCATGCTGGAACCTTGTACACCAAGTTGGTCAGATAAGCAAACAAAGATTATGTTTCCTCACAAAATGAGTTTACAGCCACTAGATGATGCTATAATGATATTTACTGATGGGTCTTCAAATGAAAAATCAGTAACATTAATACAAAATAGGAAACCAATTATAAAAACCTCAACAAATATTTCTGCTCAGCAAGCCGAGCTTATTGCTGTTATAACTGCTTTTGAAACAGTCTCCATGCCTTTTTATCTTTATATGGATTCAACTTATGTGTTCAAACTTTTTCCAGGCATAGAAACAGCTATGATTTCATCACAATCATTGGTTTCTAACTTAATAAATTTATAAGGATTAATCCATGAAAGAAATAATAAATTTTATTTTGGACTTATTTGAGGTCATTCTAACTCACTAGGACCCAGAGTCACTGGTGGCTCCACTGAATAATCTTCATCTTCGCTCAGCTCCTCAATCCAAAAATACCCAAGCTGCATCACCACCCACCTGGAGACAACTCAAGAAGTTGACTTCTGAGACTGAACGTTTTGCTTCCATTGGGGGGCAACAATCTACTCCGGAGACTTTCTGGCCCTGTTAGCTATTATTGCTGCACAGGTATCTTTGCTTGAAGCTGACCAGTCATTTTGGGATTACTTTCCAGATCCACCAATCTTCCACCCTGTTACCAATGATACCAACTTAATTGGCAGTATTTCTAATTCTTTAGTTCCTCACAAAACTTCCAAACCCATAAATTTTACTGGCTAAACTGATGATGCTCTTCTATGTTTCACTTCTCAGGGCACGCCACCTACTGGTTGCCTCTCTATTAATTATAGAACATGTCTTACTGACTCGCCTAGTGATTCCCTTAGAGAAGATAAAAGTAAAAGAAATATATGGGAACTTATAATGATGACTTTAGGTCATTGCAATTTTAATTTTTTTATTTTTATTATTTTAGTCAATTGTGCGTGTGTGCGTATGTATGTGCGCGCGCGCGTGTGTGTGTGTGTGTGTCTGTGTGTGTGTAGAACCACGGACGAATTCGGGAACCACCATGGACGCCTCCATCTCCTTCTGCCCCGGGATTCACAGGCTCCGTCCTACCAGGATTGGAAGCGCAGGCCGCCCCCGCTTCCGCCTGGCGTCTATACATGGGATCTGGGATCCGAACTCAGGACCTTCCGCCTGCAAGGCAGAGGCGTAACCCCTGAGCCACCACTCCAGCCCCAGGTCATTGCAATTTTAATGGTACAGCAGTGGATCTAACTTCTCCACCTTCTTTAGATAACTGTCAAGATAAAGTAGCTAAAAATAGACCAATTTTGGAACTATAAGGATCTTAAAAATGACTTTCCCAAATGGATTAATTTTGGGTTTTATCATAAAGCATTTCAATATATGCCTGTAGATTCACATGTAATAATATTAGATTATTCAGTCTCTTCTCCAAAATATGATTATACTCAATATTTAAAGAGTAATTTTCCAAAATTTTATTATACCCCCTTTTTCATGGATGGACAAAAATTAAATAGATGGTTTACATCTGGATGGGTCATTCCTATCTATCAAAGCAAGTCTGATAAACATAATAGGACTACTCTATATTCAAGTTTATACAGATAGTTAGCTGCTACTAACATTGTCCTCTTTAAGAGACCTTTAGAGCCATCATACCAACTCAAAGCCTTATTTGCTTGTGTAAATACTCCTTATACATTGCTTATAGGAACAGATTTAACATTACTCATACTCTAGGATCTTACTATATTAAATACAATTCTTGTGTACTGACTAATTGTATTAATTCTGCTTTGCATAAGAATTTTACTTCCTTTTTGATTGTCAAAAACCCTCCTATGTTATGCTTCCTGTTAAACTTTCAGAAGATTGGTATGATAATTCGGGATTTGAGGTGCTTAAGAGACTAAATGCATTAACTAGGCCTAAGAGATTTATAGCTCCATTTATTTTAGAAATATCAACATTAATTAGTATTATTACTGCTCTTTTCATATTGACTGCTGCTCTTGTTTCTGAGGTTCATACAACTGATCATGTTAATAATCTCTCACATAATGTATCACTAGCACTAGCTGCTCAAGGAAAAAAATAGATCAAAAACTAGAAAATAAAATAAATGCCCTAGAAGTTACAGTCCTTTATTTAGGAGATCAGATATCAATATCAAAACACAATTAACTACACATTGCCATACAAATTACAAGTTTATTTGTGTTACTCCATACCCTTATAATCAGACAGATGAACCATGGAAGAAAATTATTAGGAATTTGTCATAATATAGATCTTGGACCAGATATTAGAGCTTTACAAACTAAAATCTCAGATATTAGTGAAGCTCACATAGATGTTATTGATGTAAAACAAATGGGAGAATATCTTTGGAATAATATATCAACATGTATTAATCCTACAACCTGGTTCACTATGTTGATTCATATTGGTGAGAAAATTCTTATCATAATCATTGTTATAATTCTCTTTCCAGTCATCTTCAAATTGATCTCATCATCTTTCAACCAGCTCAACATTGAATTTGAGAAGCTCAAATTAAAAAATATAAAGGAGAGAAATGCCGCATCCTTATCTGACCATCCTGATGGACAAGGTCTCAGCATGGCAAAATATTGTTTCAAGGAAACAATTTCTGGATAAAGGACATGGCATATTTGAAATAAATAATAAAAATAAGAAAAATATGGGAACAGTCAGGCCTTAGTATTACTGCCTGCCTAGTGTTACAGCCTGGTTCTGGCCTAAAACCTGAAAGCTGGGGTGTGACACATTAATATCTAAATGGGCAGTTGCTAGGTGCTAGAGACTCTCCATATGTAAATTAAGGTTTGCCTCTGGCAGGAGGATTCCTCCCTTCTACCTCCTGCATATTCTTAGATCTTTTTGTTGCTGTTGTTCTTGTTTTTCCCAGGACTAGCTAGTTTATAGTCCCTTCCCCACACATTTGATGTTTATACATAAACCAGAAAAAACCTTTGAAACATTCATTGACACTTTGCTTTTAGCAATTGAGTGTCATGCCTGCTTTAATTCTACTTGGAGACATCATGTCTGTTCCAACACAGAAAATACATGTCACCTCTGCTCTTCCTTTGTTACCTGGAATGAATATGTTTTACATAATCCTATAAAGAATTTGGTCCTTGTCTTCATTGATATTTTCCCTATGGGGTAGTGACACATCCCCTGGCCTTTACTCTCGATTGTCTTTTAAAGTATATAAATGCTGGAAAAAAATTTCAAAAAGAGTTCAGATTCACTCAGCCCAGAGAGCTGTGTGTGTCTCCATTCACTGAAGCCTTGCCCATCTTGTCAAGGGGAGTCCTGGATTCAAGGTTGCAGTGCTTGGACTGCAACAAGTGTGAGCTCTCTATGACTACTGTGAACTCTCTATGAACACTATCAGTTCTCTATGTACAGTATAAGCTATGACAACTGAGACCTCTCTTTAAACATTTTGAGCTTTTTATGACCACTGTGAGCTATGACCACTGTGAGCTCTGTTTCTACATAGTTCTATAACCACTATGAGTTCTGTATGACAACTATAAACTCTCTATGGCCACTATGAACTCTCTGTGATTACTTTGATCTCTCAATGATCACTATGAGATATCTATGGCCACTTTGAACTATGACCACTGTGAGTTCTCTGTGACTATTATGAACTCTTTATGAAAACTGTGAGAGCACTCTTTGAGCTGTCCATGACCACTTTGAGCTTTTGATGACCACTGTGTCTTCTATATGATTATTCTGAGCACTCTTGAGTACTATGAACTATGACTGCTGTGAATTGTCTATGACCAGTATGAGTTTGGACCACTGTGAGCACTTCATGAGCACTGTGAGCTATACAACTATGAGCTCTCTATGATGATTATGAATTCTCTTTGACAACTGTGAGCTCCCTATGAAACCTGTGAGCTATCTATGCCCAATATTGAGCTCTTTATGAACATTTTGAGCTATGTGAGTTCTTTATGACCACTATGAACTATGGCCACTATGACCTCTCTTTGATCACTGTGAACTCTCTATGAGCATTATTAGCTCTCTATTACCACTCTGAGCTCGTTGTGACCATTTTCTGTAGTCTATGGCTACTGAGACTTCTCTATGAACACTTTGAGCTCTCTGTGAGCATTATGAAGTTTCTATGACTACACTGAGCTCTATAGGAGTACTATAACATATGACCACTGTGAGTTCTCTATGACCATTATGAGTTATAAACACTGTGTGCAATTCATGAGCTCTTTGAGTTATGATCACTGTGAACTCTCTATGATGACTATGAATTCTCTATGACCACTGTGAGCTCTCCATGACCACAGTGAGCTATAACTGCTGTGAGCTCTCTATGACCACTATGAACTATTTCCACTGTGAGCTTACGATCACCACTCTGAACTCTCTATGACCACTATGAGCTTTTACTACTCTGATATCCATGTCATCAATATGAGCTATCTAGAACCACTGTGAACTATGACCAATATTTGCTCTCTAAGACATCAGTGAGTATCACCACATGACCTCTCTATGTCCTCCTTGAGTGATCTATGAACACTGTTATCATTCTGTGAACACTTTGAGCTCTCTGTGAGCAATGTGACCTTTGACAAAAGTGAACTCTGCATGGCCACTATGAGCTAAGACCTCTGTGAGTTCTTTATGACCATTCTGAGCTATGGCCATTGTGAGCTCTTTTTGTCCATTATGAGCTCCCTATGAATATTGTGAGCTATGACACCTGTGAGTACTCTAGTGTTGGGCCTCATCAAGACCCTGGACAAGGCCTGTTGGAACTGCCTGAGCCTGGCTAGAGTTTCATGATCTGTTTAAGCTGCCTCACCAGCATAATTCAGCACAGGCCCATAGTAATGCCCCACTAGCCCATAATAATCTCATGAAGCTACAAATCTCGTGAGACTACGTCTTCTATAGTTGGTGCCGTTAAACTGCCTAGCTGAGAGGGCCAATCAGCAAAGACTCACACTAGGACTTATGGGATGTCGGGTATGGTATATAAGAGCCTGACTGTTGAAATAAAGTTGGTTCCTGTTTTGACAGAGCTCCCGGCCTGGTATGTCAGACCCCGGTGGTGAGGGGGGTCAAGGCCGGCGACACTCATCATCCTGCTCAGCCCCAGGTTGTTCCTGGCTAGACCAGCACTCCCTTCTGCACTAGCAGCCGAGAGCCTGGCACTCTAGGACTGTTATGAGCTCTCTATGACCACTGTGAGGCCTCCATGAACACTATGAGTTATGACTACTGTTATGTCTCTATAACTACTATGAGCTATAGGTATTGTGACTCTACTTGACCACTTTGAGCTCTCTATGAGCACTATGAATTATGATGACTGTGAGCTCTCTATAACCAGACTGAGCTCTCTTTGACCATTGTGATTCTCTACAACTATCATGAGCTCTCTATGAAAAGTATGAGCTATGACCAAGGTTAGCTGAATATCACCACTGTGAGTTCTGTGACCACTGTGACATCTCTATGATGACTTTAACCTTTGTAAGACCACTATGAGCTTTCTGTGACCACTGTTAGCTCTCTATGAGCATTATGACATATAACCACTGTGAACTCTCCATGGCCACTATGACCTATGATCACTGTGGGCTCTTAATGTCCACTATGAGCTATGAATATAGTGAGCACTATATTTCCATTATGAGCTCTCCATTCCCACTGTGAAGTATAATCACTGTGAGCTCTCTATGAACACTATGAGCTATACTACTGTGAACTCTCTGTGAACACTGAGCTCTCCTTGACCAGTATGAGGTATGACTACTGGGACCTCTTTATGAATATTTTGAGCTCTTTATGGTCACAGTGACCTTTCTATGACCACTATAAACTAGGACCATTGTGAACTCTTTGTGACAACTATGAACTATGAACCCTGTGAGCTCTCTATATCCACTGTGAGCTATGACCACTGTGAGCTCTCTTTGACAACTGTGATTTCTCTATGAGCACTATGATCTATGAACACTGTGACATCTTTATGACCACCATGAGTTCTCTGTGAGGACTTTCTACTCTCTATGACCACTATGAGATCTCTGTGACCATTATGAACTCTCTATGACCACTGTGACCTCCCCATGAGTACTTTGACAACTCTATTAAGTACTGTAAGCTCTTTATGAGCACTATGAGCTCTCTATGAGCACTATGAATTATGACTACTGTGAGATGTCTATGACCATTATGAGTTATAAGCACTGTGAGCATTACATAAGCACTCTGTGTTATGAGCACTGTGAATTCTTTATAATGATTATGAATTCTCTATGATCACTATGAGCTCTCTGTGATCACTGTGAGCTCTCCATGAATAATTTCAGCTATGACCATTATGAGCTCTACATGACCACTGTGAGCTGTCTATGATCATTAGGAGCTCTCTTTGACCACTGTGAACTGTGACCATTATGAGCTCTCTCTGACTTCTGTGAATTACTTTGGCCACTGTGAACTGTGAACCCTGTGATCTCTTTATGTATGACCTCTGTGAGCTCACTTTGATCATCTGAGATCTCTATAACAACGATAAGGTATAACCATTGTGAGAGTGTATGAACACTATGAGCTCTCTATGAACATTTTGAGAATTTTATGATCACTATGATCTCACTTTGTAATCTATTTATGACTGCTGTGAACTCTCTTTGACCACTGTGAGCTCTCCATGACCACTATGAAATATTACTAGTGTTAGCTCCCTATGAACACTATGAGCTCTGACCACTGTGAGCTCTCTTTGACCACAGTGAGCTCTCTATGAACACTGTGATCTGAAGAGTGTGAATTGTCTATGACCACTTTAAGCTATCTATGACAACACTGAGTTTTCTGTGACCTCATTGAAATATGTATGGCCACCAGAAGTTCTCTGTGATCAGTATGAGCTATGATCACTGTGAGCAAACTATGACTACTGTGAGCTTTCTATGACCACTGTGACATCTCTATGATGACTTTATGGTCTCTAAAACCACTGTTAGCTCTCTGTGACCATTATGACCTATGGCCTTGTGAACTTTCTTTGACCACTATGAGCTATGTGCACTGTGAGCACTTTAATACCACTATAAGCTATGACCAGAGTAAGCACTATCTTTCCATTATGAGCTCCCTATTGCCGCTGTGAGGTATAAACACTGTGAGCTGTTTATGACCACTATAGGCTCTCTATGAACACTATGACTTATAACCACTTTGAGCTTTCTATGGGCACTATGAGCTGTGAGCAATGTGAGCTCTTTAGGACCACTGTGAGCTGTGAATGCTGGGAACTCTCTATGATGACTATGAACTATGATTGCTGTGAGCTCTCTATGACTAACATGAGCTGTTTGTGTCTACTGTGAGCTATACTGACTAGTATGAGCTATGATTATTATGAACACTTTATGATCTCTGTGAGTTATCTATGACCACTGTAGCTTTCTATGAGCAATACGACCTACGATCACTGTGAGCACTGTATGACGACTCTGAGCTATGACCACTGTGAGCCCTCTATGGATATTCTGAGCTCTCTATTACCACTGTGTTTTTGCTATAAGCACTATAACCTATAAATACTGTGAGCTGTCTATTGGAACTTTGAGCTCTCTATGACCACTGTGACATCTCTATGGCCACTTTGATCTCTCTATGATAACTGTAAGTTCCATATGACCACTGTGAATTCTCTGTGACCATTATGAGCTTTTTGTGATAATTATGTGCTATGACCACTGTGAGCTCTCTATGACCATTATGATCTATGACCACTGTGAGCTCTCAATGACCACTATGAGCTGTAACCACTGTTATCTCTGCATGGCCACAATAAGCCCTTTATAATAACTGTCACATTTCTAGGACCACATTGAGCTCGTTATGATCATTGAGAGCATTCTATGACCAGAGTGAGCTCCCTATGAGCACTATGATCTATGACCACTGTGAGCTCTCTATGACCACTATGAGCTATGAACACTATGAGCTCTCTATGTCCATTATAATCTATGGCCACTGTGATTCCTCTATTGCCGCTATGAGGTATGAGCACAGTGAGTTTTTTGTGATGATTATGAATTTCTTATGACCACTGTGAGCTGTTACCGCTTTGAGCTTTCTATGACCACTGGGAGTTATGCGCACTGTGAGCTTTCTATGACTTCTGTGATCACTCTGTGACAACTGTGAGCTCCCTATGATGACTATGAACAGTGGCCACTGTGCGGACTCTATGACTATTGAAAGCAAAGGCCACTGTGAACTCCTTATGACCACTATGAGCTCTCTATGACCATTGTGAGGTGAGCTCTGTATGTCATATATGAGCTATGACCACACTGAGTTGTCTAGTACCACTATGGGCTGTGAGTACTATGAGCTCTCTATAACCACTGTGAACTGTGAGCAAAGTGAGCTCTCTATTACCACTATGAGGAATGAGCACTGTGAGTTCTTTGACCACTGTGAGCTAAGAGTTCTTTGAGTTCTCTATGATCACTATGATCTATAACCACTGTGAGTTCTGTATCAGCACAATGAGCTATGACCACTATGAGCTCTCTATGACAACTATGACTTTTTATGACCACTGTGAGCTCTTTTAGAGCAATATGACATTTGATCATTGAGAGCTTTCTATGAACCCTATGAGCTCTTTATGACCACTATGAGGTAAGACCACTGTGAGATCTCAATGTCCATTATGAGCTCTCTATGACCACTGTGAATTGTCTGTGACCAATTTGAGCTCTCTATGACAAATCTGAGTTATGAGCATTGTGAGCTCTCTGTGACCAATGTGAGCTATGACCACTCTGATTCTTCTATAACCATTGTGAGCTCTCTAGGACAACTATGACCTATGATGACTGTGAACTCTCTATAACCACTGTGAACTTTCTACGACCATTGTGAGCTCTCTATGACAACTCTGAGTGCTCTATGATTGCTAGGAGCAATGAACACTGTGATCTGTCTGTGACCACTGTGCGTTATGACAACTCTGAGTCTTCTATGAACAATGTATGTTCTCTAGGACAATTATGACCCATGACCACTGTGAGCTCTTTGTGGCCTATGGCCATTATAAACTCTCCTTAACCACGATGAGCTAAAAAAACTGTGAGCTCTCTATCACAATTCTGAAGTCTCTATGACCAATATGATCTATGATCCCTTTTAACTTTGTATCACCACTATAAGCTATGACCACTTTGAGCTCATTATTACCACTATGAGCTCTCCTTGACCACTATGAGTTAAGACCACTGTGAGCTATCTATGACTGCTTTGGCCTATGAACTGTGAGCTCTCTATGGCCCCTATGACCTATGACCACTGTGAGATCTTTATGACCACTATGAGCTCTAAATATGCATTATGAGCTCTCTATGGATACTGTGTCTTATGGTCACTGTGAGCTCTCTAAGAGCATTATGAACTCTGACCACTGTTGTCATATATCATATTGGTCATATAGAGCTCACAGTGGTCATAGTTCAGAGTGGTGATAGGGAGCTCATATTTATCATTGATCACATAGCTCATAGGAAGCTCACAGTGGTCATAGCTCATAGGCATCATATAGCGCTCACATGGTTCACAGATCACAGTGCTCTTAGAGCACTTATAGTGGTCATAGCTTATAGTGCTTATAGAGAGCTCACAGTAGACATAGAGATCTCACATTAGTCTTAGACAGTTGTCATAGCTGATAGTGATCATAGAAAACTCAGAGTGGTTATTGCTCACAATGGTCATAGAGAGCTCACAGTGATAATAGCTCATAGTGGTCATCTATAGCTCACAATGATCCTAGACTACTAACAGCTGTTATAGCTCTCAGAGGTTATAGAGAGCTTACAGTGGTCATAGCTCACAGTGCCTATAAAGAGTTCACAGTTGTCATAACTCACAGTGGTCATAGTGAACTCATAATGGACAATGATAACTCACAGTGTTCATAGCTCATAATGGTCATAAAGAGCTCATAGTGGTCATAGAGGGCTCACAGTGATAATAACTCATAGTGATCATATAGAACTCACAATGGTTCTAGACTATACATAGCTGTCATAGCTCACAGAAGTTATAGACAGCTCACACAGGTCATAGCTCACAGTGCCCATAGAGAGCTCACAGTTGCCATAACTCACAGTGGTCATAGATCACAATGCCCGTAGAGAGCTCTCAGTGGTCAAAAAGAGCTCACAGTGGACATAGAGTGTTCACAGTGGTCATAGCTCATAGTTGCCATTCACAGTGATCATACAGAGCTCTAAGTGGTCATGGAGAACTCACAGTGGAAAAAGAGAGTTCACGTTAGTGATAGAGAGCTAACAGTGGTCATAGGTGATACTGGTCATAGAGAGCTCATAGTTGTCATTGATCACAATGGTCATACTTAGTTCAGAGTTTTCACAGATCATTCATAATATTCACAGATAGCTCATAGAGAACTCACAGTAGTCATAGATCACAGTATTCATCGAGATCTTACAGTGGTGAAAGAGATCTCACAGTGATCATATCTCATACTGGTCATAAACAGCTCATAGTAGTCATAGATAGCTCACAGTGGTCATATCTCATGAATGTCAGAATGAGCTTAGAATGGTCCTACAGGGCTCACAGTGGTCACAGCAGATAATGGTCATCAAAAGCTAAGGCTGGTCATCACATTGGCCACAGAGAACTCACAGTGCTCATAGGTCAATTGTTCCAATGGTGGTCATAAATAGGTCATAGTTTTCATATCTCAAAGTGGTCATGAAGAGCTCACAGTGGTCACAGAGATCTCACAGTAGCAGTGGCTCATATTGGACATAGAGAGCTCACAGTGGTCATAGACAACTCATGATGGACATTTTTAGCTCACAGTGTCCATCGCTCATTGTGGTCATATATCAAGTCCTGTGCCAACCTGGTGGGTAAGATAAGATCCCAACCTGGAGAAGAGAGCTTCAAGAAAGCACCTTCTGAAAACAGGACATGGCTTATTTTGGAATAAATAATAAAGATGTAAAACATATGAGTATTGTCAGGCTTGCCGCCTGTTCTTTAGGATGGGCAATTGCTAGGGGCCTGAGTGGTTGCTAGGAACCATTCCCCTTTGAGTCTTGCCTCTTATCTTTGATAGACAGGTTCCTCTATATTTGTTATTGTTCATGCCTCCTGTCTCTGACATCCTATTTATTCCCAGGTGTCTTTTTCTCCCAAAACTAGCTAGGTTATCACCTACCCCTAGGTTCATGCCCCTGGAAATAGAGATGTCAAATAAATTTGCCTTAAGTCTCTTGTTTCCTAAATAAAAACCAAGCCTGCTTTTAACTTTAAATTAAATTCTAACTAGAAATTTCATGTTCAATCATACACAATAGACTTCTTAGCCATAATGTATATGCTAATTTTAAAGAAACTAGAGAACAAGCTCGAGTCCTAAAACATAGGTGGATAGAATTCTCTCAAAAATATGACTCAGAAATTCTACAAATATGAAACTATGCCATCTGTTCACTAAAATCAGTACACAACTATTTTTATAGAGCACATAAATTAATAGAAAATAATAATAAAATAATACTTAAAATTAATACACAAGTATTAATTAAAGAACACATGACTTAATAAAAAATAGAAATAAAATAAATGATAATATCCTAATATAGGCCAGTTTATAGGATAATAGCCAGAATCTGAGAACCTCAAAAAGAAAAAATAATGTATAACATGTGTCCCCCTTTACCATTTACAAGAACATATAATAGATATAACATAAATTAAAAAGAAGCTCAACCTCAGTATATTTTAACTAAATCTCATATAAAGCCTTTGCTAAATACCAAACAGACTTAGATCCTGTGACTGCTTGGTGCGACACTGTAAAATAGATAACTTTAGAGATACTGAGGAGTTGGGAAAAACGTATTGTAGGGTTGGGAAAAAATCTGCTGATATGTGATAAGGATTTGTTTATGTCTCACCTTCAAACAATGGGTTAGGTTCTTAAAGAATGTTTATCCTGGGGCTGGAGAGGTGGCTCAGAGGTCATGCCTCTGCCTTGCAGGTGGAAGGTCCTGAGTTTGGATCCTAGACCCCACCTATAGATGCCAGGCGGAAGTGGGGGTGGCCTGTGTTTCTGGTTCTGGTAGGGGAGAGCCTGTGAATCTCCAGGCAGAGTAAACAGGTAGGAGATGGAGGCAGTCCACAGTGGTTCCCAAATTCACCTGTGGTTCTTCACACACACACACACATACACATGCGCGCACACACACAATTGAGTAAAAAAAAATTTAAAAAAACTTTGTAAGAATGTTTATCCTAAAGGTGACTCCTACTGATTAGAAGGATACCTGTCTGTCTGGAGGTGCAGTATCTTTTGCCCCAAAATTTTCTGATATAAAATCTGCTACAAAATTCAAATAAAATAGATTCAGATTCACCCAGTCTAGAGTTGTGTGTGTCTGTCTCTCATCCTCTGACTCTTTGCTACACTTGCTTAAGGGGAGCCCTGGATTTGGAGGTTGCAGTGTGGACTTCGGTAATCATATAGAGCTCATAGTGGTCATAGAGAGCTCACAGGGCTCATAAGGTCATAGTGGTCATTGAGAGTTCATAGTGGCCACAGCTCACAGCTCACAGTGGTCATAGGTCTATTATTCATAGAGAGCTCACAGTGGTCATAGAGAGCTCACAGTGGTCACAGAGAGCTCAAAATGGTCATAGACAGCTTACAGTGTTCATATCTCATAGTGGTCATACAGAGCTAACAGTGGTCACAGAGAGCTCACAGTGGTCCTAGCTCATAGTAGTAATAGAGAGCTCACAGTGATTATAATCATAGAGGTCATAGAGAGCTCACAGGGGTTACAACTAACAGTGGTCATAGAGAGCTCACAGTGCTCATAGCTAATAGTAGTCATTAAGAGCTCACAGTGATCATAGAGTACTCATAATAGTCATAAAGTGCTCACAATGGTCATTGCTTACAGTGGTCATAGAGAACTCATAATCATCATAAAGAACTCACATGGTCATAGCTCATATTGGTTATAGAGAGCTCACAGTGGTCATAGCTCAGTAGTCATAGAAAGCTCATATGAACAATGAGAACTCACAGTGGTCATAGATCATAGTGGTAATAGAGATCTCACAATGGTCATAGCTCATAGTGATCATAGATAGATCAAAGTGGTCATAGACAGCTCAGAGTCATCATAGCTCATAATGGTCATTCAGGGCTCACAATAGTCATAGCTTATAGTGGTCATAGAGAGATCAAAGTGGTCATATAGAATTCACAGTGGTCATAAAGAACTCATTGTTGTAATAGACAGCTCAAAGTGGTCACACCTTATAGAGGTAATAGAGAACTCATAGTGGTCATAGAGATCTCACAGTTTTCATAAGCCATAGTCGTCATAAAGTGTGACAGTGGTCATAGAGAGCTCAGAGTGCTCCTAGGTCTTAGTGCTACTGGAGAGCTCACAGTGTTCATTGACAGCTCATAGTGATCATAGGTAGGTCAAAGTGGTAATAGAGAGGTCACAGTGGTCATAGAGATCTCTCAGTTGTCATAGAGAGCTCATAGACATCACAGCTCACAGAGGTCATACAGGGATCATAATGGTCATATTCACAATGGTCATAGACTGATCACAGTGGTCACAGCTCATAGTGGTCATAAAGAACTTACAGTGGTCATAGATTACAGAGGTAATAGAAAGCTCACAATGGTCATAGATCCTATTGCTCATTGAGAGCTACAACGGTCATAGAGAGCTCAGAGTGGTCATAGGTCTTAGTCCTCTTAGAGAGCTTACAGTGTTCATAGAGAGCTCATAGTGGTCATGGGGAACTCAAAGTGGTCGTAGAGAGGTTCTGGTAGTCCTAGAGAGCTCACAATTGTCACAGAGAGCTCATAGTTGTCATAGCTCACAGATCATAGGGAGCTCACGGTGGTTATAGCTCACAGTGGTTATAGAGAATCACAGTGGTTATAGCTCATAGTGGTCATAGAGCACCCACAGTGGTCATAACTCATAGTAGTCATAAAGAACTCTCAGTGGTCATAGCTAATAGAGGTAATAGAAAGATCACAATGGTCATAGGTTGTATTGCTCATAGTGAGCTAGAATGGTCATAGAGAAGTCAAAGTAGTCATGTAGAACTCAAAGTGTTAATAGAGAGGTCACTGTAATCATAGCTCATAGTTTTCATAAGGAGCTCATAGTGGTTATAGCTCACAGCAGTTCTAAAGAGTTCATAATGGACATAGAAACCTCACAGTGTTCATAGCTTTTAGTGCTCATAGAGAGCTCACAGTGGCCACTGCTCAAAGTGGTCATAGAAAGCTCATAATGGGCAATGAGGATTCACATTGGCTATAGTTCCTAGTGTTCATAGAGAGATCACAGTGCTCACAGCTCATAGTGGTTATAGAGAGCTGACAGTAATAATACCTGAAAGTTGTCAGAGAGAGTTCACGATCATTGTTGCTCACAATGGTCAAAGAGAGCTCACAGTGCTCATAGTTCATAATGGTCAGGGAGAGCTCACAGTGGTCATTAAGAGCTCACTGTGGTCATGGAGATCTCACAGTGTTTATACAGAGATCAAAGTCACCATAGAGAGGTCACAGTGATCATATAGAGCTCACAGTGCTCACTTAGAACTCAAAGTGGGCCTACAGAGGTCTCAGTGGTCATAGGTCATAGTGGTCATAGAAATATCACTGTGCTCATAGTAATCTCACAGTGGTCATAACTCATGGTGCTTATAGAGAACTGAAGATGGTCTGTTGCAGTCCATTCTGCAATCCAGAGCTCTTCTTGACAAAGTGGGCAAGGCTTCGACGAATAGAGACAGACACACAGCTCTCTGGGCTGAGTGAATCTGAACTCTTTTTGAAATTTTTGGCAGTGATTATATACTTTAAAAGACAATCGAGAGTAAAGGCCAGGGGATGTGTCACTACCCCAGAGGGAAAACATCAAAGAAGACCAGAACCAAATTCTTTACAGGATTATGTAAAACATATTCATTCCAGATAACAAAGGAAGAGCAGAGGAAGAGCAGAGGTGACATGTATTTTCTGTGTTGGAACAGACATGATGTCTCCAGGTAGAATTAAAGCAGGCATGACACTCAATTGCTAAAAGCAAATGGTCAATGAATGTTTCAAAGAAGGTTTTCTCTGGTTTATGTATAAGCATCAAATGTGTGGAGAAGGGACTGTAAACTAGCTAGTCCTGAGAAAAACAATAACAACAACAGCAACAAAAAGATCTAAGAATATGCAGGATGTAGAAAGGAGGAATCCTCTTGCCAGAGGCAAAACTTAATTTACAAAGGGAGAGTCCATTTATATGTTAATGTGTTACTTCCCAGCCAATGTGCTTTAGGCCATTACCAGGCTGTAACACTAAGGCAGGCAATGATACTAAGGCCTGACTATTCCCATATTTTCCTTATTTTTCTTATTTATTTCAAATAATGCCATGTCCTTTTTCCAGAAAATGTTTCCTTGAAATGATATTCTGCCATGCTGGGATGTTGTCCACAAGGATGTTTGGATAAGCACATGGAATTTCCCTCTCTCTTTTTTTTTTAAATGAGATTAATCTGAAGATGACTGGAAAGAGAATTATAGTAATGATTATGAGAAGAATAATCATGTCAATATGAATTAACATGGTGAACCAGGTTGTAGGAAAACATTAAAACTCATGAGTATTTACATAAGTGTCTAGAGACTAAAGGTGGTAAAATGGCTCGGAATGTCTCTTAAAGAGTACAATTGTAGTAGCAATCAGCAATCTGTATAAACTTAAATATAGAGTAGTCTTAATATGTCTAACAGATTAGTTTTGATAGGTAGGAATAACTTATCTAGGTGTTAAGTGTCAAGCCAACCAGATCTATTCTGGAGTTTAAAAGGGTCTGAATTTTGTCCCAAATATAAATTTTATCTTAGTGTTTAAGTTAAGAGAAACATAATTAGTCATTAAAGAGTAGATAGAATTAGTGGTATAAATGTCAGCAAAGGTCAACAGAAAATTGTACATTTGTAGGAACCAAAAGCAAAACATGTGGTGAGTACACAATAATGAATTTTAAATAGAAAATAATGTCCTTTAGCATATGGTGAGCAGAGTTAACTTTTAAAGTCCAGTTTGTGAAAGAATCTCACAGTCAGTCTGAAAAGGAGTCAGGAATCCATCTCAGAAGGAAATATTTGTGGCTCCTTCAGGTCAGGATCTGGCTCTTCAAGTTGTTCTGCATCGATGTGAACTCCTTTTTTTTCTGAAAGCTATCATCTTGTCAGGGAGATTGTCTATGATTTTCCACTGGACAGAATAAATGTTTGGGAACCCACAGGGGTAAGCCTGATGATGGAGAAACACAAAAACATCCAGGACTTCAGGGAGCTGAGTCTGGTTAGAATAGCTGTATATCAAAGGTGTACTGCCACTATAAAGCTATCTTTAACTATATTCTTTTTAAAAAAATTTTAAGTGTATAAAATGGAGGAGACTTAAATGAGGTGTATGTGAGGAGGTCTTAAATCTAGGTGAAGGATGGTATTTTAAAGATCCTCTTGGGGGCCATTTCTTATTTAAGATGTATAGAGGACATATCAGAAAATACTGTAAGTTGACTCTTTTATATTGAAATTTAAGAGTTTTTAGTTCTTATCTAGGCCCATTACCAAAATCTTTGTCTTTAAAATACATGACCCTTGTAAAATAGTTAAATTCTATAAGATCTTAAGCAGTTAAGTCCTTGAGGAATTAGGAATTAGGATTTTTATGAGTAACTAAATCTCTGTTTAATTAAGAGAGACAATGAAAAACACTTGAATTCATGAAGCTTAATTCTTAATTTCTAATTTTTGAGGCTCAATATCCTTTTTTCAAATATGGAATAAGCATAATAAGCAACATCATATATATAATATATGTATTTTATAATTATATAATGTAATACATATATATGTATTTTTTACTTGATGGTTCCCTGCTGATTGTACATTGACTATCCCTCAAGAAATGTCTTTTAATGGAGGTGATAACAATAGAACTCATTTTAAAAGAAATTAAGAGTTGAGTCTGATTTGGCAATTTTGAAAGAAAAGTTACTATTAACGCTTTACCAAATAGTGGAATAAACAAGCATCACATGGTCATAAAAGAATACCTATATGTCTCTTTAGATAAGCAACCTTTTTTGGCAATATAAACATTTAGATACTATTATATCTTTCATCATACTAGAAAAAGAATGAAGAAATTCTAATGAAATTTTTAGAAGATAATTATACTTTTCTGGTGGTTAGATTTGATGGGAAAAAATTCTATAAAAGAAATCAGAATAGTGAGCACGTTTAATCAAGTAATATTGTTGGGACAAAACTCCCACTTGGAAGATGACCCGACTCAGGAGACCACGCTGACAACAAGATCGATGCAAACTGCAAGAGGTTTATTATCCAGCATGCTGGGGTCGCCCCATACAGGAAAGGGAGAGATGACCCTGAGCACACAGGGCACAGACTTTTTATACAGTTTTTGTAAGGAGGTGTTGAGGTAGTGAGGTGTCACCTAATAATTGGCTTATACACTTAACTTTTAAACTCATTGGTGAAAGTTTAGGCACGAAGGGAATGGGGCAGGGTTTGGTGGCAACCAGCATAGCAGCACGTACTCGTGGCTTTACTCGGAAACCTGGGGATGAGTGTGTTTCCTTGGAATTCCCTAGGTGGGGAGAAGTCCCGGTATCTGGCCTGGACACACACGTCCTTTGCCTTTTTGGGAATCCTTGAGTTGGAGTGAGGTAATGTGATTCTGAGAGTAGCTCATCACATTCTTGCTTGCCTAGGAAATTGGAAATTTCTTTTTCTACATTAATTCTTTCATTCCCCCATTTTCTTTAGGCACACTCCAATCATGGAGTGTCAGTTACAGTTCTCGTGGTAAATTTCTGGGAGGATTGGAGTCAGTTCCTCAGCAGGGATGTTCCTTCCAGGAGATTCCAGCAGTAGGGGACGTCTCTTCAGAATTCCAAAGACCTTGAGAGACCCATCCCAGCATAGCTGCTCTAATCCTGCCTCACTTTCCCATAAACCTATTTGAGAATTCAGACTGCTCTGAGGATAAAGGGCGATGATTCGATCTGGCTGCTTCCTGCTGAATCGGGGGGAAGTAAATAAGAGCAGTCTGACATCCTCATCTATGAAATGCTGGGTTGGTCTAGAGGTCTTTGATAGATGGCTTTATTACCTCAAGGTTGGTCTAAAAGAGACAAAACATAGGCAAATTAAGTCTCCAAAATCTTTAGAAGGACCAGACCATTGTAATTGGGAAAGCACATGAGATAAACCAAACAAGCTCAGCAATCTTGTGGGTACAAGCAAGCAGGAGTTAGTAAAAGAACACGTTTACAAGGTGTAAAAGCCAAGGAGACCTTTTTCCTCTGGCTACTGTAGATCATATTTTAAAACCTGTCCAAAACAATGCGAACTGATTCTTTGTACAGAACAATCTAAATTATCCTCCTTTTTGGGTTCCAAAAAATAAAGCAACATAAGTCTTTTTGGGACCAAAGGGATGTAGCACCATTTCTCTGATCTAAATGAAAAGCCAGCATTGATTTGCTAATGGAGCTACTCTGGAGCTACACCTGGAGTTTTGCTGTTTTTCCTAGTTTACTCCTTAAGTTTGCTTTTTCCCTCTGTCAAGCATTGAGTTTAACTTTAGGCAAACTTTTAGGACAAGGGAAAAACTTTATTAAACTTTTTGCAAACCTATGTCTCTGGTTTTAACTCTACAGCATAAGCTGTCTTTCTTGAGTGCCTCAAGCCAGAGCTGCAGCCTCGAGACCAGGGCTCCCCTGGATCAGGGGAGGCAAGGAGTCAGCAGAATGGAGAACAAAAACAACTCTCTTGGCTTGTGGGACTTTAAGATAGGCTTCCCTTCTCCCAGCACCTAGCCCTCCGCCCGAGCGCATTCTAAAACTTCCCGCTGAGAATGCCAAATGTGGGACTTTCAGATAGGCATCCCTTCCCCCAGCACATAGTTCTCCGCCTGCACGCATCCTAAAACTTCCTGCTGGCGCCAGTCCAAAGGCGCCAACCGTGTTTACGCGATCTCAGGCGGAACGTGCCATTCCGCCCTCCACCCTGGGCGGTACGGGAACTGCCCAGAGATTCCGCTATCAGCAAAAGAACATTTGGTGGTCAGCTTTATCACCCCATAACTCAACTGCCCAGAGACACCGCTATCAACAAAAGAACATTTGGTGGTTAACTTTATTGTGTTCTGTGTTCCCATAGAGTTTGCTGTGACTGCTTTCATTATAAAAACCCTACCCCGATCTCAGTCGGGGCCGCTCCTTCCTAGCTTGCGAGAAGGACGGTCCTGGCAGCCAGATTAAACTTGCCTTATGCCTCTTGCAGCAATCGCTCGGTCCTCGTGGTTCTTTCCGGGGTCTGGGTGGGTAATAAAGGGACTTCGGTTCCAACATATTGGGGGCTCATCTGGGATGCCCCCAACCCCAGAAGGAACAACGATGATCCAGGGTTGAAGGTAAGCGTGTTTTTGTCTTTGTCTTTGTGTTCCTCTAAGATTTTCCTTTCGTTTTAAAAGGAACGGCGTGGACTCGGCGTGAGCGCTGTGCCCTTTTAAGGGGTGAGCAGACGTGCTCCTGGATACCCTGTAGAACGAGGGGGATGCCCCTCGCTTGGGGACAGCAGGCCGTGAGTTAAATTAGACTCATGGTGAGACTATTCGGGGAAGGAGGCCATATCAAGGACCTCTGGGACCCCCGAACCAGGTTACTGCCGGCATCTTTTGCTTTCGATTCTCCGCCTGGAACAGGAGCACTCCAGCGGACACTTGTTGATTGGAGATCTCGTCTTGTTGTCAGTTTTGTGTTGGTGTCTTTTAGTGTGTTTCTGGTATATTTTTGTTATCAAGAGATACGTATCATGGGACAGGTTCAGACTACTCCTTTGGACTTGACGCTGGGGCACTGAAAGGACGTTAGGGAAAGAGGACATAACATATCTTTCGGCTTACGAAAAGGAAGGTGGCAAATCTATTGCAGAAATGAATGGCCCACCTTCAAAGTGGGGTGGCCGGCTGGCAGCTCCTTTCAGAAGGAATTAATCTCTCTAGTCAAGAAGCAGGTTTTCCAGGACGGATCCCACGGACACCCCGACCAGGTCCCATACATCGTCACCTGGGAAGATCTAGTCCGAGACCCTCCCTCTTGGATGAAATCTTTTGTTTCTCAACCTCTCCCTGTTTTAACTCTCTCTACTCCCGCTTCGGATCCTAAGTTCA
The DNA here is from genome assembly GCA_023101885.1 of Typhlomys cinereus. Lineage (NCBI taxonomy): Eukaryota > Metazoa > Chordata > Mammalia > Rodentia > Platacanthomyidae > Typhlomys > Typhlomys cinereus. The sequence continues at coordinate 505,235 of JALPQD010000776.1, forward strand.
GACCACAGGTGATTCCTGAGGATGAGACCCAGAAAGAACTGCTGGATCAACCGCCACCCTACCCGGAACAACGAAGAGGTCCAGAAGAGCTGCCTGGACCTCTTCCTACCCCCCCTTCTATCCCCTCCACACCACCTTCCGCTCCTCCTCCTTCTTCACTCTCTACTCTTTACCCATCCCTAGATCCCTTCCTGCAGGGACCTGCGGCAGGGACAAGATGAAAGGTCCAGCTGGATAAAGAGGCTATCCCTACGTTGCCTCTACGGGAGTACGGCCTTCCTGATGATCAGGGAAATCAGCCCCTTCAGTACTGGCCTTTCTCCTCCTCTGATCTTTATAATTGGAGGAATCAGAATCCCTCTTTTTCTGAGAACCCAGATGCTTTAATTTCTCTCATAGATTCAGTGCTTTATTCCCACCAGCCAACATGGAAGGACTGCCAGCAACTGCTGGGGGCCCTTCTCACCACAGAGGAAAACCAAAGAGTTCTGCTGGAAGCTTGCAAGAATGTGCCTGGGGAGGATGGAAGACCTACCATAATTCCCGCCCTCATAGATGCGGCTTCACCCTTAACAAGACCTAACTGGGACTACTGGACCCCTGAAGATAGGGAGCGTCTCAATGTGTATCGCCAGACTCTAATGGCAGGTCTCCGAGGTGCGGCAAAACGACCCACCAATCTGACTAAGGTAAGAGAGATATTACAAGGTCCGGGGGAAGCTCCTGCTATTTTCTTAGAACGGCTTATGGAAGCTTTTCGCAGGTTTACCCCCTTTGACCCCACTAGTGATGAACATAAAGCGACAGTAATGATGGCTTTTATTGACCAGTCAGCTAAGGATATTAAAAAGAAATTACAAAGAATAGAAGGATTACAGGATAAGTCACTGAGGGACATAGTGCAGGTAGCTGAGAAAGTATATTATAATAGAGATGTTGAGGAAGAAAAGAAAGAAAAGGAAAAGGACTTAAGAGATAAGAGACATGAGAGGAAGCTCACTCAAATCCTGGCTGCGGTAGTACAGGATAGACCGCCAAGACAGGGAGGCAGGCAGGGACACCTGGGCAACAAGGAACATCCTCAGAAGACTGACCGGAACCAATGTTTTCGATGTGGAGAAAAAGGACACTGGGCCAGGGACTGTCCACAGAAACCCAAATTCCAAAGGCGACCTGTAAGTAACCCCTCAAAAATATTAACCCTGGGAGAAGACTCGGAATAGGGGTGACGGGGTTCAGCACCCCTCCCTGAACCCAGGGTAACCTTAATGGTGGAAGGGAAGAAAACAGAGTTCTTGGTAGACACAGGGGCCCAACATTCGGTCCTCACACAAGATCCAGGAAAACGATCTGGAAAGACTTCTTGGGTACAGGGAGCAACAGGGAATAAGCAATATTCATGGACTACCCAAAGAAAGGTGGACCTCGGTGTGGGCCGAGTATCCCACTCATTCTTAGTCATCCCTGACTGCCCATACCCACTCTTGGGACGAGACTTATTAACAAAGGTGGGAGCCCAAATCCATTTCTCAACAGAAGGGACTACTGTAACCAATGAACAAGGACAGCCCCCTCAGATTTTAACCCTCAAACTACAAGATGAATATAGGCTTTTCGAGTTTCCACTAGAAGAAACCACAGAGATGGCTCCATGGTTACGGAGATACCCAAAGGCATGGGCAGAGACTGGTGGTCTAGGGGAAGCTGTTAATCAGCCACCTGTCCATATAGAATTAAAATCTCAAGCGCTGCCCATAGCCATCCGCCAATACCCAATGACTGCTGAAGCCAGAGAGGGAATTAAACCCCATACAGCTAGGCTGTTGGAAGCAGGGGTCCTCCGCCCATGCCGGTCAGCATGGAACACACCTCTACTACCAGTCCGGAAGCCTGGCACCAATGATTACCGGCCTGTACAGGACTTACGAGAGGTAAATAAACAGACAGCTGACATTCACCCGACTGTCCCAAACCCATATACTCTCCTAAGTTCTTTGCCACCAGACCAAATCTGGTATACGGTGCTGGACTTAAAGGATACATTTTTTTGCTTAAAACTGGCCCCGGCCAGTCAACCACTCTTCGCATTCGAATGGAAGGACCCTGAGACCGGAAACTCTGGACAGCTCACATGGACCAGGTTGCCGCAGGGATTCAAGAATTCCCCCACCATCTTTGACGAGGCGTTGCACCAGGACCTCCTCTCTTTCCGTACTCGGAACCCAGAGGTAACTCTCCTACAATACGTAGATGATCTACTGCTGGCGGCCCCAGACGAGTCCACCTGTCGGGAAGGCACCGAGAGACTCCTGAAAGAACTGGGAGGCCTAGGATACCGGGCATCAGCAAAGAAAGCCCAGATCTGTAAAACAAAGGTCAGTTACTTGGGGTATCAGCTGGAGGGAGGAAAGCGTTGGCTGACGGAGGCACGAAACCAGACTGTGTTTCATATTCTGCCTCCTCAAAATCCTAAACAAATGAGGGAATTCTTAGGCACGGCAGGATTTTGCAGACTCTGGATACCAGGGTTCACAGAATTGGCAACCCCCCTGTATGCGTTGACTAAGAACAGTGCCCCATTCACTTGGACTGAAAGAGAGCAACTGGCCTTTGACCAAATAAAACAGGCTCTTATGACAGCACCAGCTCTGGCCCTGCCAGATACAACTAAGCCCTTCCACTTGTATGTGGCAGAGAATAGGGGCATAGCAAAGGGGGTGTTGACTCAACAATTGGGGCCCTGGAAGAGGCCGGTAGCATACCTCTCTAAAAGATTGGACCCGGCTTGCTTGCGCATAATAGCTGCTACCGCAACTTTAGTAAAGGATGCCGATAAATTGACTATGGGACAGAATCTGACTGTGGCTGCCCCCCATGCCCTAGAAAATGTCATTAGACAACCACCGGATCGTTGGCTCACCAACGCCCGAATGACTCATTATCAAGTGTTGCTGTTAAACAATGACAGAATAAAGTTTGCACCAGCAACTGGACTTAATCCCGCCACCTTGCTGCCGGACCCAGACCTAGAGCCCCTGATTCATGACTGTCAACAAGTCCTCACTGGGGCCCATGGCTGGTGGAAAGACTTGACTGACCAGCCCTTGCCGGATGCAGAGACTACCTGGTTCACGGACGGCAGCAGCTTCTTAGACCAAGGAGAGAGGCGAGCCGGGGCTGCAGTGGTGGACGGAAAACAGGTCATCTGGGCATCAGCCCTCCTGGCAGGAACGTCAGCCCAGAGAGCAGAGTTGGTCGCTTTGACAAAAGCCTTGGAGTTGGGAAAGGGACGGTGGATTAACATCTACACGGACAGCCGGTATGCATTTGCAACCGCTCATGTACATGGGGCCATTTATCAACAAAGAGGACTGCTGACCTCAGAAGGTAAGGCCATAAAAAATAAACGGGAGATCCTTGACCTTCTGGCTGCTCTACATCTTTCTGTAAAGGTGAGTATAATACATACCCCAGGACACAATAAAACTAAAACTCTGATAGCATTGGGAAATGATATGGCAGATCAAGAAGCAAAGAAAGCTGCCTATCAGTCAACTTCTATTCTAATATTAGGAACCCCAAAGCCAGTCTATGAATATACCCAGAAAGACCTGCAGTTAATAGAGAAATTAGACAAATCCTATGATGATAAATTAGGAGCCTGGAGAACCCCTACTGGACAAATTATACTCCCTCAGAAAGAAGCTAAAGAATTAGTCAAACAAATGCATCAATGGACGCATTTGGGAGCAGCAAAAATCAGAGAACTCATTAAGGATTCTGACTTTCTGATACCAAAGGCTGCCAGGCTGATCTATGAGACGATCATAGCCTGTGAGCCTTGTAGTCTGGTAAATGCCCAACCTTCTGAAGGAGTCACAGGACAGAGACTGAGGGGCGACAGACCAGGAAGGTATTGGGAGATAGATTTCACAGAAATTGTGCCTGCTAAATATGGATACAAGTATTTGTTGGTATTTGTGGACACCTTCTCCGGCTGGGTGGAAGCCTTTCCCACCAAGAACGAAACTGCGTCAACAGTCACCAAGAAGATCTTAGAAGAAATCTTCCCCCGTTTCGGAATTCCTAAGGTAATAGGCTCAGACAATGGCCCTGCGTTCGTTGCCCAGGTAAGTCAGGGAACAGCCAGGTATCTGGGGATTGATAGGAAACTTCATTGTGCATACAGACCCCAAAGTTCAGGTCAGGTAGAAAGAATGAATAGGACTCTAAAAGAGACCTTGACTAAATTAATCATGGAGACTGGCGGCACAAATTGGGTCACTCTCTTACCTTTGGCTCTTTTTAGGGCACGCAATACCCCATCCAAGAGACTGGGACTTACCCCCTTTGAGATTTTATACGGAACTTCACCTCCAATAACTCGGATCAAAGACACAGGGCTACCCACTAATGATATGTCTTTGCGTACCAGGCTGGAAGCAATCCAGGCTGTGCAGGACAACCTTTGGAAGCAGGTGGCTGCCACTTACCAGCCTGGAGAAACCACCAACAAAAGACATGACTTCAGCTGCGGAGACCTGGTGTACGTGAGAAGACATCAGACCCGCAACCTAGAGCCTCAGTGGAAAGGACCCTATATGATCCTACTGACCACCCCTAGCACTGTGCAAGTTGAAGGCATCACCGCATGGGTGCATGTCTCTCACATTAAGAGAGCCCATCTCCCACCCAAAGATGACAGCTGGATCAAACAAAAGACTGACAACCCTCTTAAGCTTCACATCCGTCGCGGTTGTGCTGACACTGCTAAGCCAAATCCAGCTAAGTAATGGGGCCCTAGACTCTAATCCTCACCAACCCCATAAACTAACTTGGGAAATAACAAACCCAGGGACAGACCAGACCTATCCCTTGGCCACATCAGAGTCCCCCTTATGGCATTGGTGGCCAGACTTAACTTTTGACCTATGCCAACTAGCTACTTATGACTGGGCCCATACGACTGACACCCGCGGAAAACCGAGACAAAACATAGTCCATTACAGTAAAAGAAAGAGGACCCTCATTTTAAAGGGAGTCGAAGAAAATCGACCACCCTGTAACAACCATCCTACATGGTATATTTGCCCAGGCCCTAGAACTTGGGGATGCGGTGGCACGGAGTCTTATTTTTGTTCCCAATGGGGATGTGTGACCAGTACAAATGGGGGATGGGCAACCAAAGACGATGACTTAATTAAGTTCACAGATCCCAAAGATGGAATTTACAGCCACATAAACATTACCTTCACTATAAAGGGAAAGCAAGATCGAAATTGGATTACGGGGAAAACCTGGGGGCTACAATTATATGTAAATGGAGCAGACCCGGGGTTAATATTTACTATTAGATTAAAAATAGAACCAATAGTTCATAAACCAGTGGGACCCAATAAAATTATAACTAATTCTAGAATAAAAAGTAAAGCAAAAACTAAAGAACCGGTCCCCACAACAACAGCTGCCTCAACCGACAATCAGACTGCCACTCAACCCACTCAAGTTAATATTTTAATCCCATCTACAGAAGATCCATATAAAGCTCCTCCTCGCCAGACAGAGAGGTTTAAAAATTTAATTAAAGGAGGATATAGCCTGCTAAATCAAACCCATCCCGAGCTAGTATCCAATACCTGTTGGTTATGCTTGAGAGCAGCGCCCCCTTACTACGAGGGAATTGCCTACAATGACTCGGTATTTTACAATAACTCGCATGACCAATGTAAATGGGAAACAGGAGGTAAAATTACCCTAGAAGAAGTGTCAGGACAAGGACTATGTATAGGAACGGTTCCCTCCAAATACCAACCCCTTTGTAACTCTTCCATATGGATAAATCGAACTATAGGGACTTATGTTGTGTCCCCTAAAAATGCCTGGTGGGCTTGCAGCACAGGTCTCACGCCATGTATACACACAACTGTGTTTAATTCAACTAGTCATTTCTGCGTATTAGTCCAGCTCTTTCCCAGAATCTATTACCATCCTGAGACGGACTTAATAGATGCTTATACGTTTGGAAGGGGCCCAACAAGATTCCGGCGCGAACCTGTGAGTATTACCCTCGCCTTACTAGTCGGGGCAGGAGTACTGGCAGGAATAGGAACAGGAATGGCTGGACTGGTAACTTCACAAACTGAATATGAAAATTTAAGACAAGATCTTAAATTTCACAAGATCTGCTGGTATTACAAAAGTCTATAACCCGACTTGAAGAGTCTCTTACTTCCTTGTCAGAAGTAGCTTTACAGAATAAAAGGGGATTAGATTTACTCTTTCTCAAGGAGGGAGGACTTTGTGCAGCACTTAAAGAGCAGTGCTGTTTCTATATAGACCATAGTGGGGAAATTCGTGATGCCATGGCTAAGTTAAAGGAGAGACTAGAGAACAGAGAAAAAGAATATAGAGCATCACAGAGCTGGTTTGAAGAATGGTTTACCGCCTCCCCTTGGCTTACTACTTTACTTTCTGCCATAGCGGGCCCCTTAATAATCATAATACTCATTTTAACTTTCGGCCCTTGTATTATAAATAGGCTCTTGGCTTTCATTAGAGACTGACTTAATTCTGTTCAAGTCATGATCTTAAAACAACAGTATGCAAATGAATTTGCAACTAAAGAAGAAAAAGAGAGATTTCTATGAACATATTTGTTCTGTTCATTCCTTTCAGCTGGCAAGGTGATGGATGCGGGCCCCTACGCCCCTACTCAAAATATGTCGACCCCTCTCAGCAGGAAGAAGCCAAAGAACGGTCATCACCCACAATCCCTGTAGAGGGCCCCACTATCCGATAGCCACTGCCCAGCCACCTTTTAAGATTAAAATATATGAACAAGACAGAAGGGGGGAATGTGGGACTTTAAGATAGGCTTCCCTTCCCCCCAGCACCTAGCTCTCCGCCAGCGAGGCTTCCCTTCCCCCAGCACCTAGCCCTCCGCCCGAGCGCATTCTAAAACTTCCCGCTGAGAATGCCAAATGTGGGACTTTCAGATAGGCATCCCTTCCCCCAGCACATAGTTCTCCGCCCATGCGCATCCTAAAACTTCCCGCTGGCGCCAGTCCAAAGGCGCCAACTGTGTTTATGCGATCTCGGGCGGGACGTGCCATTCCGCCCTCCACCCTGGGCAGTACGGGAACTGCCCAGAGACTCCGCTATCAGCAAAAGAACATTTGGTGGTCAGCTTTATCACCCCATAACTCAACTGCCCAGAGACACCACTATCAACAAAAGAACATTTGGTGGTTAATTTTATTGTGTGCTGTGTTCCCATAGAGTTTGCTGTGACTGCTTTCATTATAAAAACCCTACCCCAATCTCAGTCAGGGCCGCTCCTTCCTAGCTTGCGAGAAGGACGGTCCTGGCAGCCAGATTAAACTTGCCTTATGCCTCTTGCAGCAATCGCTCAGTCCTCGTGGTTCTTTCTGGGGTCTGGGTAGGTAATAAAGGGACTTCGGTTCCAACAGGCTTAGTGAATCTGGACCCGTTTACTGAAACTTCTGTGACAGCTTTACTTTTAGAAAGGACATTTTTCTCCAGAACCTATTCCATTGCTTGAGGATAATGGCACTTAATAGAAATATTCTCTCAGTATTTCCAAATCTAGCCAGTCTATAATGTTGCACCAGATAGCCAAGAGGCTGAGCCCACATACTTGTAACAGAGACTGCATTTTTTTAAAATATAGAGGCAAAATGTTCTCCTTTTGATTTTAGCAAGGAATATATTTTACAATTAACTATAGGAGTCCTCAACACCCCATAAGTCCCAGCGTGAGCTTTTGCTATTGTCTTCTCCAGGTTGATACTCTCAGTCAGGCAGGTCGACATAGACACCAGGCATGGCAGCAGGTTCTAACTTGGGAAAATGTATGCAGCTCATGTAGTCTCTACTATCCAAGCCTAAACCACATCTCTAAGGGGGCCTTGATTTGGATACTCAAGGCCCATAAGCTATAGCTGGTATGCACTGAAGAAAACACTTAAGCAATATAATTATTAAATGAATAATTTTTCCTATGATAGCATCCTTTCATTTTTCTGCTTTGTACTTCAATCCAGGAATTTTGCTTGGATTTTAGGCATAGCATCTTTAACATTCTTGCTTGCAAGTCCTAGGTAATGATCTATCTGCACTTGGGATGTCAGTCATAAATAACAGGAATACTGACGAGTGAAATCAGCTAAAATCAGTGGTGTCAGACCATTGAACAAGGCGCCAACATAAGTAAACACCCATATTAACACTGCAAACTTCAGAGAATCAACTAAATCATCAACTAAGAAAAGGCGCCTGAGTTCTTTTATGATGCAGTTCACATGACTGAGAGCAGAATCAATTCCTCGGATATAGCAACATTGGATTCTAAATATGCCCTGAATGAGTGGCCTTCATCTGATTTCTGGATTGCTTGGATCACACCCTTATATACTCTAAAGCTGATAGTCACAGAGAGCAGGGCCAAGGCAATGTAGGCCATCACACTCACGATGCAGAATACTGTCAAGGAAAGCAGCAGGAACAAGCTGGCGTCAAACACCACTCCAGTTTTCTTAATCTCTCTAGTAGAGGAGGTCAACAACCACGGAGCCCAAACCCCTGCACTTGGGTGCGGCCAGGGTGGAGAGGGGTGTGGCAGGGGCAGAAGGGGTCCAAGCGGGCTCAGCCTGGGGGCTCACGCCAGGCGGGGGCAAAACGTAAATTACCTAAGAAAGAATGTTTAGCACCTGTCTGTGAGTGTTATTGTGACATACCAAGAAGTTCCTAGCACCTGCCCATGGGGTTACAGTGACCTTCCCCAGGGAACAGGCTTTAGGCCTGAACTGGGAAGAAACACCAAGACCTGACACTTTCTATATTTTTTTATTTCTCCTAAATAGTCATGTCTTTTCTCCAGAAAATGTTTCCTTGAAATACTATCTTATCAGGTTGGAATCTTATCCATCAGAATGGTTGGATAAAGATGCAGCATTTAGGGTCTTTAAACTGCAGACTTTTGTTACATGCTATCTGGCATTTTCTGTAATCCATGATTTTCTCTTCTAATATCTTTGGTGCGTCTAAAACCAGAACCATGTGGATGACTTTATAACAGTGCTAAAATATTTTATTCTATTAAGCCTAAACCTTGAATATTCGGGCATTCAGGCATGTAAACAAAGGAATGCCTAAAAAGCATTACTATTAAGCATATAAGGAATCTCAGTAGTTACTTTGTGAGTGCAATGAACCTGTCATTTTCCTGATCTTAAACATTTTAGTAAAATCAAAAGTTGACAAAAGCCTAGGAAGGAAGTTGAGCATTAGAATTTTGTGCTCCCTTGAAACAAAGAGGCTTCCCATTTGCATGTTAAACCCAAGGTTCTCACGAGATGCTCAACCTGGCACTTTTGGGCTTCCTTTTGCTGGATATCAGTGGCAAACTCCTTTTTCCCATCGGAGGGAAGCTAAGAGCTTCAGGCCATTTCATTGGTCTCCACCAGAGAGCTCACTCGACCCCTGGGCCCTGGGGTTCAGGGGGCAATCTTCCTCCAGTGGAGATTCCCATAGTTGAGACATAGGCCACATGAAAGCTTTCTGTGCTCACAACAGTCTCAAAGCGCCCAGTCTGGTCATATTCGAAGCATCTTTTTCCACCTTTCCCCTTTCAGGAGGGGTTCTGAGTTGATCTGCTTGGGGTACCTGTTTAATCTATCCCCTAAGGCAAATGTCAAGTTCTGATTTCTTTGCTTTCTGGTTCTTTCTCTTTCTTTTCTTTTTCTATACTAAGTCCTAGGTCACCTGTCCTATTTTTAAAGTCCTAGGACAAACAGAAACAAAGGATTCTACCACCAAGACAGAAATGAAAGCTTCCTGATGATGCCAACCTCTCCCTTACAGATGAGGATGCTATCCTCCACATAGGGACCTATTTCCCTCAACAGATGAGAACCCTGTTGTCCTCCACATGAGAGTTTACTTCCCCCTGACAAATGAGGACTTTGGCTGACATGGAAGCTAAATGAAATTCCCTGTCTGTTTCACCTTAGTCTTGAGGGCATTGGGAGGCAAAGCTTTTCCTGAGTTACTAGCTGGTCCAGCTCTATAGTCTCTCAACTTTCTGTCATTTGTTTGTCTAGTTGGATGGTAGTATAACTTAAAGATCTTCCTGGGATAATCTCTTGTCTAAGATGTATACAGGGCATGTCTGAGAATATGCTACGACTTGACCCTCTTTTACGTTGGTAGAACTAAGCATTCACAATTTCTAGATAGTCCCTGAACATAGGAAGGGGAAATCTCTCTCTTTTAGCTTCAATTAGTGAACCTGGACTTGAGGAAAGGATGCATGGCTTGGCAGAATTCTGATAATCACTATATACACAGTGTTGTCAGCAAAGACATCCACTGACACTGCCCGTGGTGTGGTCCGGGGAGGCCAGCACTCCACCCAACGCCACCAGAGCCCCACCCGATGACACTAAAAGGGGAGAGTCCATGGTCCACACATGCCTGAAGCTTCCTGTATTCCCTATGCTATTTAAACAGCATAGTCATTGTCTCAGACTTGAAACACTTTCCTTCAGGGCAAACATTTTTAGGAATTCCCTTCCATTGACTAACAAGGGCTAAAGTTACATTGATCCCCACTGTACTACGTAGACCAAGAGCTAGAGTCACATTGATCCCCACCACACGACGCAGACAGACAAAGGTTGGGAATCCCTCCAGGAGAGATCATTCAAGTACCAGTCTGGCCACACTCTTTGCAGAGTCATGGGTGATAACTTGGCCATAGTGGGTTCAGCAGTTTCGTGATTTGCGATCGGATTCTAATCCGATCCCACCCTAGACTGTATGTTATCACCATGGAAACGCAGAACTGGCCCAATCGCATCCCGTGGCTTTAAGAGATCTTAGGGATCTCGCCGTGGGACTACAAACTCGAGCCAGAGGTGTTACAGGTTTCCCATCTCAGGCCAACACTCACTCACACATTCATACAGAGGTTAAAACATTCCCTCCCCCATTTTGCAGGTGCCCTTTTCCTCCCCCTCCAAGAGAGGCCTGCTCCAAAAGATGAGCAGAGGTTGGTTTAGCACAGTCTCTTTTACGGTGAAGTCCAAGATTTAGAGAAACTCCCTAGTTGGCCTTGAGTCTGTTCCAAGCTGCAGCTGAGGTGGGGCCTCAGCTTCTCCTGCTGGCCACCTCCCTAGGGGCAGGGAGGGCCCTAGTCTCAGACCTCTCCAGTTTTCACTTGTGACCCCACAGGTAAGCTTCCTACTATCCTTGAGAAGTTGGGATTTTAGAAGTAACCAATTTTCTGCTTTAAACAGACAACTGAAATACATTTGAATACATGAAGCTTAATTCTTAATTTTTAATTTCTGAGGTTCAATATCTTTTCTTTTATAACATGGAAGAAACATAACAAATAATACTTTCTTTAACCATCATTTCTTATTTTCAGTCTTCTCATAACTCTAACATCCCACAAACCTTCACAACATACTTTAACATTCTTTTTAAGTAACTAACTCATAAACCTCCTGCACATACTTTAACTTTCTAAGTAACATATCTCATCCCAAAACCTTCTTTACCTCTAAATACTATACATATATATTTTTTTCTATTTGATGGTTTCCTGCTGTTTTCACATTAGTTATCCTGTAAGAAATATCCTTTAAAAGAGGCAGTAGACCTTATCTTAAAAATCATTATATAGCAGAACACAGGAGTACACCTGGGAACAGGGAATTAGAAAGCAGATTTGTCCTCAAGAAAGGGAGCTCATACATACCAGGAGAATGAAGAAATTCCAATGAATTTCTCAGAAATCAGTTTTCCTTTCTGGCTGTTAGATGTGTTAACATTACACATATGAAAACAAACACAGGACCATCTCTTGTGAAGCTTCATAAAAATTAAGATAATACAAAATATTTTGGTCAGTACATACTCAGGCCTTTTATGTTGTTCTTAAGTGTGCACGTGCATTTAAATTGAGCATGCCAAATAATAAAGAGTCAAAACAAAACCAAAATGTAATTATAAGCACGCAATAATTTGAAGTGGCCATAGCTTTGTTATTTTGAAATATAAAACACACATATTATGGGAAACCCAGATAACTAAACAAGTCAAAACACTTAAAGTAACTCTTAAAATGAGATCATCATAGACACAGCACAAAAAACGACAGACAGTTCTTCTGGCCCCTCCAGTACAGGGGGGCAGAGGCTTTCTTTCCTTAGTTGCTTTAGAAATTAAAATAGAGGTGTTATTAGGTAAATTAAAAAGAAGACAGTTTAAAATACACATCTGCTGGCCTTGAAAGTGAGCCATTTATCAGAACAGGGAGTGATGAATTTTCCTTTCTTAATTTCAACATTTAGATTTTGAGTTCTTTCCCTACCTGCCACTCTCTTTTTCTGACATCTATAGACAGATTTTGTTCTCTCGCCTTGACTTCAGTCCAGTGATCTAGAGTCAGAGATTGGGGTGGAAATAATCCGTCCGATGTTAAAATCGTCAGAGAGAAAGGGCATCAATCCGATACTAAGAATAGTGAAAACAAAAAGTAAAACAAGACAGATTAGACAACACAAACACCACAAATATGTCATGGCAGCAGTTCCTGGTGATAATCTTTCGGACCTCACCATCCAGACACAGTGGGACTCTAACCCACTGGGGGGCCTTGATCCCCAACAGGTAGAGGAGCCTCACAGTCTCCTCTACAGTTCAGTGGGACTTTAACCCACCAGGGGCCTCTCCCCCTATACACACACAGTGAACACAAATCAAATAGAAAAAGAAACAGACCAAGTAAACACTCCAAACAGAAAGTAAAACAGACACAGATCTGCTCGATCTGACCTCCAACCCCGGTCCCAGTGAGGTCTGGGAGGGCAAAGAACACTCCAGAGATAATGAGGCAGACCCACCCAGGATACGAAAAACTTCATTGACAAAGGACACCTAATAAAAACGCAAGAAAAACTTCACTAACTGACTGAGGGTCTTGGGGCGTCCCCCGTGACCCTGACCAGGAGTGTGCTGGCACGTCTGCCCACCTCCTTGGTCCTCCAGAAGAGCCTAATTCCACTATACACGATCTTGCTTATGCGGCCGCTCACTTAGACAACAGAGAATAAACAACTGACTGACCTGTTCGAGCGATTCCTCTGACCTGTTGCGAGGGAGATCTCCGGAGTGGGGTCGTGCATCCCGGATGAGCCCCCAGATGTTGGGACAAAACTCCCACTCGGAAGATGACCCGACTCAGGAGACCACGCTGACAACAAGATCGATGCAAACTGCAAGAGGTTTATTATCCAGCGTGCTGGGGTCGCCCCATACAGGAAAGGGAGAGACGACCCTGAGCACACAGGGCACAGACTTTTTATACAGTTTTTGTAAGGAGGTGTTGAGGTAGTGAGGTGTCACCTAATAATTGGCTTATACACTTAATTTTTAAACTCATTGGTGAAAGTTTAGGCGCGAAGGGAATGGGGCGGGGTTTGGTGGCAACCAGCATAGCAACACGTACTTGTGGCTTTACTCGGAAACCTGGGGATGAGTGTGTTTCCTTGGAATTCCCTAGGTGGGGAGAAGTCCCGGTATCTGGCCTGGACACACACGTCCTTTGCCTTTTTGGGAATCCTTGAGTTGGAGTGAGGTAATGTGATTCTGAGAGTAGCTCATCACATTCTTGCTTGCCTAGGAAATTGGAAATTTCTTTTTCTACATTAATTCTTTCAATATCATAGTGGCTTTGTTATTTTTGGGAACACATGGAAAAACTTGTAAAACACAATGACATTTTCATTTGTAGTCCTATTAAAGATCAAAACCAAGCAAAATAATTTTTCATGAAAGAAAACTTATAATCTATCAGAAAAACAGTTGTGATTGATTCAAAATGTAAATAATTAAGGCTTTAGATGTTATTAAAAGTATTTGTTCTTGGGGCTGGAGAGGTGACTCAGGGGTTAAGCCTCTGCCTTGCAGGCAGAAGGTCCTGAGTTTGGATCCTAGACCCCACGTATAGATGCCGGGTGGAAGCAGGGGTGGCCTGTGTTTCTGGTCCTGGTAGGGCAGAGCCTGTGAATCCCCAGGCTGAGTAAACGAGGAGGTGGAGGTGGTACATGGTGGTTCCCGAATTCGTCCGTGGTTCTACACACACACACGCGCACATGCACATAAACTCACAATTGAATAAATAATAAAAAAATTTTAAAAATTATTTGTTCTTATTTTTTAAGTATGCATACATGTATTTAAAAATGGCATGCCAAAATTTAAATGTTAGCACGCAACATGAATAAAAAAGTTGAAGTGGCCACAGACACATTGAAACACAAGACATACCACATATAAATACAGAACACATAAACATAAAGACATATTAATAGCATACAGTTCACTGATAGCAGCTTTGAAAACATCACCAAAAGCAGATCAACATTTATGAAAACTTTATTATTGAAAATAAAATCTCATTAGTTAAGTCCAGCAGTTTAGTTTAATTATGAAAAATATCAAAAGCAGATTCAACTTTAAAATTTAGTACCAAAACCAAATTACTATTTAAGAAACTTTACATTTATTCATTAATTAATTAATTTTTAATGAAGGAAAGATTCATTTTGATTCAATGTTTCTGAAGGTATCCTCTTTATAAAGGGACTTTTTTTTTTTCTGTTCTAAACTGCTTTATTAATTGGATGACAATCAGCTTGAACACAGCCCATGCCTACAGCCCTTGCAAAGAGCAGTGTTATCCTTTCAGTCTTTGGGAGCATCCAGACTCAGTACCTCCCCTTCCTCCTGATGTTTTTGATCTGGGGGCCTGGAAAGTTGGGGCCAGGTGGCCAGAGGCCCCTAGAGAAGGATGATATGAGAGAGGCAGGGTCTTGGTTGAAAAGGAGTGGGGACTAGAGGCAGAGAAAAGGTTGCTGGATGAAGACAGGCTATGTTTGTCTCCCTCTACATTGCAGGAACGGTCAAGCTGGGATATGACTCTGCTGTGCTAGAACAGGGAGGAGTCGCCTATTTCAGTCATGGAACCCAGACTAGGGCCAGAGTTAACGATCCTAAGATGCACATCACTAGCAAATATGAACATATATTTGAAATGTTTAATCAGAAACCACCTTTCCCCCACCAAACAGAGAATGTGATACCTATTAGATAACCCCCTGCTTTTGAGTCTTGTGAACTGGGTTGTCTTCCAGTCTTAAGTAGGAAGACACCAGTTCTACGCTGAAAGGCAAGAGGCTAGAAGTAAGGAACTTCTTTCCATGCCCATGCCTGGGACTGCACACCTCTCTGCCTCCTACGATAACTCCCCAAACTGGAAGTCTTCAGGCTTATTCTGAAGGTCATGGAGAAGCCCATTTTTTCCCAGAGGACACTCTCTTGGGCTCACTAGGCCACAGCCTTCTCCATCTCCATCCTGTCACTGCTTCCTGCCTCTCCAGGCCTGCTACTGTATTACTTTGGACTCCCCGTGTCTTAGCCAGTGGACAGTGGACATTCAGCCTAAGAACAGAAGTCTGTGGGGCGAGGTGCCTGGAGAGGAGCTTTGTCCTCCTAAAGGTGTAACTAGATAGATCTCTCCTATCGGTGGTGGCAGATGTCAGTCAGCGCAAGGTCTTTAGTGGGGGAGGAGCTCAGGCGGACCCCCAAAGCAAAAGAAGCCAGACTCCTAAGTTCAAGTTATTAGTGATGTGCTGCAGGGCTGAGTGAGAAAGAGAATCCTAGTGGTATCCAAGATTGCTGGGAATGGAATGGCGATGAAAAGCACAGGGATAGGCAGGGTGTGTGGGCAGTGGTGGCCTCACTCTGAGTCGACCAAAGCTCCCGCTCCTTGTCCAAAGCTGAAGCCCTTGGGCCCGAAGTTTTTAGCATAGCATCCTTTGCCATAGATCTCGCCATCCTTGTCTCTCAGGGTGGTCAACTCAAGACTTTTGCCACATTCAGCACATTGGAAGCAGGACTTATGCCAGGACTTCCCAGCACCAATCACCTTCTTGGCAGCATAGACTGCCTGGCTGCACCAGGGACAGCGCTCAGAGCCACCGATCTTCTGGGCAAACTTGGATGCATTGGGGTTGGTGGTGAGCCTGTGGCCAGGGGCCTCCTCATACTTGATGCCCAGAGACTCCCCCTTGTCCATGCTCAGCGTTCCTACACCCTGCCCATAGCCATAGCCTTTGGGCCCATACTTCTTGCCATAACAGGATTTGCAGTAGATCTCCTCACCATGCACAGCCACAGTGGTGCTGTACAGATTTTTCTTGCACACCATACACAGGAAGCAGGATTTATGGAAACTTTTGCCCTCACACTGGACTTCCTCAGCAAAGTAGACTGTCTTCTGGCACATCCAGCATTTCTTGCCTCCTCCCCAGTTTGGCATTCTGGCAGCTGTTGGGCGGATGCCAAGTAGACGGGTCTCAGAAGTGGCGGCTATAATGGGACTTTCTTTATAAGATATGTAAGGACTTTTTAAAATATTTATTTATTTTTTTCCACTCATACAAACTTGACAGGTATCCCATTCCATTTCCTTTCTCCGCCCCTTCCTGTATCCCCTTGCTCTCTCCCCCCTTTTCTCCTTCCTTTCCTCCCCTCCCTTTCTCCCATTGTCCACCTCCCATCTCTAGAGCATATTTAGTGTGCCTGTCAAACTTCCCTCTGGATTCTCCTCTTTGATGAGGTATAAGGACTCAGTAGCATTGCCTAAAGTACTTTTTTTGTTCCTCTTTAGTATGGGAACACTATTGTGGCTGTTAATCCCTTGCCTCTGAGGATCCTAGTGCCTGTGATCCATGGTAGACTTTGGGAGGTCAATGATATGTTGGTCAATGCACAGGTTTTGTAAAGTCCTATTATGATTACTTCGGGCCTAACTTGTGTGGAGTATCTTGCATGTCATAACTTCTCCCTATCTGTAGGCTCTTACAATCTTACCACGCCTTCTTCCGCAAATTTACCTGAGTTTTAGGATGGGGAGAGATTAAGCTGGCCTGATATCAGGTGGTTGATATAGAATCTCTGATGTTCTGAATTGTGGGGTTTTTTTTTGTTTTTTTTTTTTTGTTTTTTTTTTTCAGTTTTGCTGTTCCTGCACTGCCCTTAGGTCCATCCTGATGGGTATTGGATGTTACTCCCTGGCCAGAGATAAAAGGTGTTAATAGAGTCTTACTATAAGAGTAGATAAAAAGGTAGATGGAATAAGTGTAGGAGACCATGGTGAGTGTGGGCGGGGGGGGGGTCAGTCCCCCATTTGCAAAATGATTACTTTCTATCTGGCAGACTGTATGCCCTCCCTTTCTGGTGAGATTACACCCCAACAGTTGCAAGTGACCAGGAAGGAAAGTCTATGAACTTAACCAGATATCTCATTACTTGGAGTCCTTAATGGTGGCTTATTTTCTCCATGGTAGCATGATCCCTTTCTCCCCATTGCTGGCGGGGCCCTCCTTCCCTTTTCTTCTCATCTATAATCATTGCAATTACTGTAGGTATTACAGAGATCCATCTTTGAGTGTGTCTCTAAGTGGATTTGGTACTAGGATCCACCTTTTAGGGAGTACATACAATGCTTAATTTTCTGTGTCTGGGATACTTCAATCAATTTAATATTTTCTAATTCCATCCATTTCCTGGCAAATTTCATTAATTCATCATTTTTGATGGCTGAGTAGTATTCCATTGTATAAATGTAACACATTTTCCTTATCCACTCATCAACTGGTGGACATTTGGGTTGATTCCATGACTTTGCTATTGTAAAGAGTGCTGCTATGAACACGGTCGTGCTTGTGCTATCAAGGTGAGGTTTTGCTGCACGGGGGATTATTCCCAAAAGTGGAATAGCAGGGTCATATGACATTTCAATCTTTAACTTCTTTAAGAATCACCAGACAGCTTGCCAGAGTGGTTGTATAAGCCTGCATTCCCACCAGCAGTGTAGGAGAGTTCCCTTCTTGTCACATTCTCTCCAGCATTTGGTGGTGTTTGTACTGTGGATTCTTGCCATTCTGACCAGGATGAGATGATATCTCAGGAACGTTTTTATTTGCATAAGGATGCAGAGCATTTTTTAAGATATTTGTTAGACATTTTAATGTTATCCCTGGTAAAATTTCTTTTAAGTTCCAGGGCCCATTTTTTAATTGGGCCATTGGTTTCCTTGGTGTTTAGTTTTCTAAGTTCTTTGTGCACTCTGGACAGTAGAGCTCTATCAGATATGTGGTTAGTGAAGATTTTCTCCCATTCTGTGGGTTGCCTTTGAGCTCGTGTTACAATCTCTTTATCTAACAGAAGCTCTTTAATTTCACAAGATCCCAACTGTTGCAGTCCGCCTGCATGGTTGCTGATAAATGACCAGAACACAGCTTAAGGGAACGAGGAGTTTACTTTCTTACAATAGTCCGGTTACAGTTCATAGTCCAGCTTGACAGGAGAGCACACACCAACACCAGGGCTGAGGGAACTGGCCAACATAACGGCTTTCTCCCATTCTGTAGGTTGCCTTTGTGCTCAAGTTACAATCTCTTTATCTGAACATAAGCTCTTTAATTTCATAAGATCCCATCTGTTGAGTCCAATCAGCTCAAGGGAGTTCCCTACCCTTTCAACTAAGTTTTTATAGTCTCTGGCCTTATATTGAGGTCCTTGAGCCATTTGGAATTAAGTCTTGCACATGGTGATAAATACAGGTTGTCATAGTTAACCACAGGTGTCAACTTGACTGTTGAGGATTTAAGCTCTGGGCACAGTGATAGAGAGTTGATGGTTGAGTTAAACCCAGAGCAAACCTGAAGGATATTGTCTAGCTGATGGGGAAGACTCAGCCCATGGTGGGTGGGATTAGGCCCTGGATAAATCACTGAAAGCTGGTTGAGAGAGTTGGCATCCTTCCGTTCACTTGGCCAGACATGCTGGTCTGGTACAAGTAAGGATCATCCATCTCTCAGCCGTTACATGGTGATGATGTGGCCAGTTCTCTTGGCCTTGGTGGTGGTGTGAGCTTTCCTGTCAAGTGGGACTATGAACTGAAATCTCTCTGAAATTCTCTCCTGAAAATCATAGGAGAGAATAAACTTGTTCCCTTAAGCTGTTGATGGTCACTTATCAGCAACTATGCAAGCAGACTGTAACACAGGTCGAATTTTAATCTTCTTCATGTGGACAAACAGTTTTGCCAGCACCATTTGTTGAAGATGCTGTTTTTTTTCCATTGGATTTTTGGGCCCCTTTGTCAAAGATCAAATAGCTGTAATTTTGTGAGCTTATATCTGGGACTTCAAGCATTATCCATTGATCTATGTGTCTATTTTGGAGCCAATACCAGACTCTTTTTATAACCATGGATTTGTAGTATAGATTAAGGTTTGGTATGGTGATAACTCCAGCAGAATTTTTGTTACTCAGAATTGTTTTTGCTATTCTGGGTCTTTTGTTTCTCCACATGAATTTTGAGATTGTACGGTCAATTTCTTTAAAGAATTGCTTTGGAATTTTAATTGGTATGTTATGGCATTGAATCTGTATATTGCCTTTGGTAGGATGGTCATTTTCATGATATTAATTCTGCCTATCCAGGAACATGGGAGGTCTTTTCTGTAATTTCTTTCTTTAGGGTTTTAAAGAAGAAACTTTGCATTTAATAGATGAATATACTTGTCAAATTTTTTCTTTTATGGAAAATTTGTCAGCATTTCCCAAAGTATTATTTGCATCATTAAAGGTCAAATATTTATATTATTGTTTTCCAAGCTGAGATCCTCTTGCCACAGCCTGTGAAAATGGTAGTTTTGAAAGTTGTTTATGGATCTCAAAAACATCTGAATTAATTTTAGGATATTAGGTTTTTATATCAATCTCTAGTTGTTTTTTTTTTTTAACAATTTAAAAATATAAGGAAGAACATGTTCTTATCCTCTTATTTTTATTTTTTACTTTTTTATTTTATTTTATTTTATTTTAATCTATATGAAACCAAATTTTGGGCTTTACATTCCCTTCAATAAAAGAAAGGTATAAATTTACAATTTAATCTATAAAGCCAGCCAATTGGTTTTTACTGCTTTTAATCTCTGGTTTTAACAATATGTTTTTTGTGTGATGGTTCTGTATGCACTAATTTTAACTGTTTTTGCATCAGTTGTTCTATAGCCTGCATTTTTTTTCCATTGATAGAGGCCACTATTCAACCCATAGGGGCTCTTTTGATTTTCATGGTATCTTATCAGCATAGTAAGTAATAGTGGCCCCAATTAAAAAATTTTGCTCCAGTTTTACAGGATCAGGAACTACTAAAGCATTTCCATTGAGGAAATCTCTTTCTCATAATGAGAAAGGAAGAGAGGGAATGACATAAGGCTAAAATTTTTTGAGGCCAATCCTAAACCCACCAAAGTAGATGAAATGTTAATTACAGGCCAAGTGGGAAACCAGTCTTTTCCTGTAATGCAAGACACATTAGACCCTGTATCCATTAATTCTAATATATTTTTTCCTTGTCCTGGTATATTTCTCATAGGGCGATTTTCTTAGATTTCTTGAACCCATGTCGCTACATCTGCAGAATCAAAACTTCCTTTTCCTCTATCATCCTTAAGAATAACATCTGGCAAAGTTAAATAGTATAAAAGTAATAGCTGTACAATTCTCTGAATTTTATCTAACTGAGGATTTAATCATAAATTGAATTTCTCTAGAATAATCAGAATCCATCACCCCAGGCAACATTTGGATGTCTTCCCTGGGGAAAGCACTTCTTTCAAGAATAAGGATAAAGCATCCTCGGGCAAAGGTCCAAAAACTCCAGAAAGAATTAGACAGACATTGGAATCTGAAGGAATTATTAAGTTTTTACCTAAATTATTTTGAATCATCATTTGATTGTTATTTTCGACCTTCAGAAGCAGAAGAGTTCTGTCTTTATGATATGTAGGTCTACATCCCTTTTTTCAATGATACCCCTTCTGGCATCTGTGACATAGTCGTTTTGGCTTGTTATTTTGTTTATTGCTTTTATTTTTGTGAGGACATTTCCTGTTGAGATGTCCTTTTATTTCACAAGCAAAGGCCAATTGTTTTATAACTATTTCTGTAGCTTCTGGATTTGGCTCCCATGTGGGATCTTTATTTTTTTATTCTTTTAGCCTGTTATACTGTTCCAAGAAAGCCTACCTCTGTGGGAGGCTTTCTAGGTCTCTTTTTTTATGTCTTTGATTATAAGGTGGGGGAAATGGCATTAAAACCTTTAGAAATGCCCCACTATCCTCACTATGGTGAGGTGCTGCTTCTTTCTCTAAATCAGTCTCTTCTGAGAGAGACAGGACATCACTGTCCACTTCTTTCCCTAAACTAGTCTCCTCAGAGGGAGACAGGACATCATTGTCCACTTCTTTCCCTAAATCAGTCTCTTTGGAGGGAGACAGGGCACCACTGTCCACTGTTTTTCCTAAATCAGTCTCCTCACAGGGAGACAGGACATCATCATCCACTTCTTTCTCTAAATTTACTGTTAGGACACCTTGAGCCTTAGCTGAGCATTCATAATCTTTATCTTGATTTTCTTTTTGCATTTGAGGAGTCTCTTTTTCTAAATTGGTTTCCTGAGCTATGCATATTGCTTTCTGCCTAGGACCTAAAGAATCTATCATTGAACTCCATAGAGAAAATCCAAAAACCAGGACCTTTTCTGGTCTGCAAACATGACAATAGTTTTTAATTTCTTTTCTTATTTTTTCCCAAGTTTCTAGATCCAAGGTTCCTTCCTCTAGAAAACAAGGACAACATTTTTGTTCAAAATGAAAATTTTTTCTTACTGCTTAGAAGAGACATGAACATCTTGTGAATTTATCATTTGCTTAGATATACCAGAAAGAGTCTTCTTTCTTTAGACTCAGTATAGCTCATGTTTCTTACCCTCCTTCTTAACTCAGCTCCACTCTTGACTGAAGGGTCTTCTGTACTTGATGGAATCCTATCTTTCCCTATCTTCTTAACTTGGCTCCACTCTTGACCAAGGGGTCTTCTTCACCCTGACGGGATCCTATTCTTGCCTGAAAAATATATGAAGAGAACAAAAAAGAATACATATTGGACAATGAGAGTGACTCGACTAGTCGACTGTCTCAGGTTCAGGCACCAGATATTGCAGTCCAAGTGCTCCAACCTGGAATCCAGGAATCCCCTCAACAAGGTGGGCAAGGCTTTGACAAAAGGAGACAGACATACAGCTCTCTGGACTAAGTGAATCTGAACTCTTTATTGAAATTTTTTAGCAGCGTTTACATACTTCAGATAATCAAGAGTAAAGGCCAGGGGATGTGTCATTACACCTTTTGGGAAAACATCAAAGAAAACCAAGATCAAATTCTTTACAGGATTATGTAAAACATATTCATTCCAGGTAATAAAGGAAGAGCAGAGGTGACATGTATTTTCTGTGTTGGAGCAGATGTGATGTCTCCAGGTAGAGTTAAAGCAGGCATGACATTCAGTTGCTAAATGCAAAGTGACAATGAAAGTTTTAAAGTAGACTTTCCCTGGTTTATGTGTACACATCAAATGTATAGGGAAGGGACTGTAACCAAGCTTGTACTGAGAAAAACAACAACCACAACAAAAAGATCTAAGAACATGCAGGAAGTAGAAGGGAGGAATTCTGCCAGAGGCAAAACTTAATTTACATAGGGAGAGTCTCTAGCACTTAGCAACTGCCCATTTAGATGTTAATGTATCACTCTCCAGCTAGAAAACTTTTGGTCAGAACTAGACAGTAACACTAAGGCAGGCAGTAGCACTAAGGCCTGACTATTCCCATATTTTCCTTATTTTTCTTATTTATTTCAAATAATGCCATGTCCTTTTTTCAGAAAATGTTTCCTTAAAATGATATTCTGCCATGCTGGGGCCTTAGGACATGGCAGTGGTCATAGCTCTCTGTGGTCATGGAGAACTCCTAATGAATACAAAGTGATCACAATGTTCATAGCTCATAGGTAGTAGTGCTCAAAGAGAGCTCACAGTGGTCATGGAGAGCTCATAGTGATAATAGAGAGCTCACAGTTTTCATTGCTCACAGGAGACATAGAGACCTCACAGTGATCAGAGAGAGCTCACAGTGGTCACAGTTCATAGTGGCTATATAGAGCTGATAATAGACATAGAGAGCTCAGAGAGTCATAGCTCATAGTGGTCATAATGAGGTCACAGTGGTCAAAGCTGACAGTCGTCTTAGCTCACAGTGGTCATGAAGTCCTCACAGAGGTCATAGCTCAGTCGTCATAGAGAGCTGACAGTGCTCATATCTTACAGTGGTCATAAAGAGCACATAATAGACAATGAGTGCTCACAGTGGTCACAGTTGTCAGTGGTCATAGAGAGCTCATAGTGTTGATAGATCTTTCAGAGTGGTCATGGCTCATAGTAATCATAGAGAACTCACAGTGGTTATTGAAAGCTTACAGTGGTCATAGCTCATAATGGCCATAAAAAGCTCACAGTGGGGCTGGAGAGATGGCTCAGGGGTTAAGCCTCCGCCTTACAGGCGGAAGGTCCTGAGTCCGGATCCCAGATCCCACGTATAGACCCCAGGCGGAAGCGGGGGCGGCCTGCGCTTCTGGTTCTGGTAGGGCGGAACTTGTGAATCCCGGGGCAGAAGGAGATGGAGGCGACCATGGTGGTTCGCGAATTCGTCCGTGGTTCTACACATATACAGACACACACGCGCGCGCACATACACACACACATGCACACAGTTGAATAAATAATAATAAAAAAATTTAAAAAAAAGCTCACAGTGATCAGAGTTCATAGTACTGATAGAGATCACACAGTTGTCAAAGGTCATTTTCGCTGTAGATAGGTCACAGTGAACATAGCTCCCAATAGTCATAGAGAATACATATTGGACAATGAGAGTGCACAATGCTCATAGCTCATAGTGGTCATAGAGAACTCACATTTTTCATAGGTCATGTTTCTCATAGGGAGCTACAAAGGTCATAGAGGGCTCACAGTGATCATAACTCATAATGGTCATTGAGAGCTCTCAGTGCTCATAAATCATAGTTGTCATACAGAACTCATAATGGTAATAGAAAGTTCATAGTTGTCATAGGGAGCTGACAGTGTTCCTAATGAGCTCAACGTGTTCCTAATGAGCTCATAATGGTTGGAAAGAGCTCATAGTGGTGATAGTGCTCATAGAGAACTCCCAGTGGTCATAGATCATAGTGGTGACAGAGATTTCAAAGTGGTCATAGATCACAATGTTCACAGAGAGCTTTTCCTGCTCATAACTTTCAGTGGTCATAGTCAACTCACAGTGGTCACAGCACACAGTGTTCATACAGAACTCATCATCTTCATAAAGCGCTCACAATGATCATAGCTCATAGTGGTATTACATTATAGTGGTCATATCTCATAGTGGTCATAAAAAGCACATAATAGACAATGAGTGTTCACAGTGGTCATAGCTCATAATGGTGATAGCTCACAGTGGTCATACCTCAAATGGCCATAAAGAGAATATAATAGACAATGAGTGCTCACAGTGTTTATAGTTTATAGTGATGACAGATAGCTCATAGTTGTCATGGCTCATAGTAGTCATAGAGAGCTCACAGTGGTCATAGAGAGGTCACAGTGGTCATAGAGAGCTCACAGTGGTTATACAAAGCTCACAGTGGTCAAATCTCATGTTGGTCACAGGGATCTCAAGGTGATTATATCTCCTAGTGGTAATAGAGAGCCCATAATGGCTATAAAGAGCTCCTAGTATTCATAATTAACAGTGGTCACAGATCACTCATATGGTCATAACTCATAGTGCAGTTAGAGAGCTCACAGTGGTCATAGATCATAGTTATAATGGAGAGATCACAGTGGTCATAGCTCACACTGATCATCAAGAGCTCACAGTGATCATAGCCCATAGTAGTAATATAGAGGTCATGGGGTAATAGGGAACTCAAATTGGTCACAGAGAAGTCACAATGGTCATAGAGACTTCATAGTAGTCACAGAGAGCCCATAATTGTTATTGCTCACAGAGGACATGGGGTTCATAGTGGCCATAGTTCATAGTAGACATAGAAAGGTCATAGTGGCCATAGAGAGATGACAGTAGTCATAGTTCATAGTGCTCATAGAGAGCTCACAGTGATCAGATGATCACCATGGTGATAGAGATTTCAAAATGGTCATAGATCACAGTAGTCATAGAGAGGTCAGAGTTGTCATAGAGATCTCAGAGTGGACATGGAGAACTCACATAGACAGCTCACAGTGGTCATAAATAACTCACATTGGTCATAGAGAGCTCTCAAGTATTATTACTCAAAGTGGTCATACAAATTCATGTCATGGAGAACTGACAGCGATCATAGTTAACTGTGGTCAAAAAGAGCTCACAGTGTTCATAGCTCAAAGTTGTCATAGAGAGCTCAGAGTCATCATAGGTCCCCAAGGGACTAAAGTGGTCCTAGAGAGCACACAGTGGTCACAGAGAGCTCAAATTGATCATAGAGAGATAACAGTGGTCATATCTCAAAGTGGTGGTACTGAGCTCACAGTGGTCATAGCTCATAGTTGTCATAGAGAACATCAAGTTGTTCATAATGAACATCAAGTGCTCACAATGGTCCATAGCTCAAATTGGTCATAAAGTGCTCACAGTGCTCATAAGTTGCTCATAGAGAGTTCACAATAGTCATAGCTCACACTGGTCATAAAGATCTCACAGTGGTCATTGTTCATAGTGGTCATAGAGAGCTGAAATTCTCATAGAGAGATCAAAGTGGTCATAGAGTGCTCTAAGTGGTCATACCTCATAGTTGTCATAGAGAGTTCACAGTAGTCATAGCTCAAATGGGTCATAGACAGCTCAGAGTGGTCATACCTCACAACACTTATAGAGAGCTCATAATGGACATGAAGGGCTCACAGTTGTCATAGCTCATAGATGTCATATACAGGTCACAGTGGGCATACCTTGAAGTGTTCATAGCAAGTTCACAGGAGTCATAGAGAGCTCAGAGTGGTCATACGGAGCTCACAAAGATCATAGCTCACAGTATTCTTTGAGCTCATAAGGGACATAGAATGGTCAAATCTCATAGTGGTTATAAAGAGCTCACAGTGGTAATAGCTACTAGTGCTCATATAGAACTCAGAGTGGTCATACCTCATAGTTGTCATAGACAACTGACAGAGGTCATAGCTTGTAGGAGGAACGGACAATGATTGTGCCACAGAGGCTTCCATCTCCCATACAGAGAGGCTCCTTGGACTCCTCCCTCCTGCTAAGCATACAAATCTCTCAAGACTGCAAATCTCATGAGGCTACGCCTTCTCCAGGGCAAAGACAGTTAGTTCTGTTAAACCACCTGGCTGAGAGGACCAATCCGGACAGGACAACTCAGCAAAGACTCATGCTGGGACTTATGGGATGTCCAGTGGGGTATATAAGCAGTCTGATACTTAGAATATATAAGCCACAAGCCTGATAGCCTACAAGCCTGAGAGCCTGCTTTGCCACTTGCCTGACTCCCGGAGTCTGTGTTATTGACTCTGCACCAGCTTATCCCGTACCCAACAGTCTTAATGGGTCCCCCCTCCCCGTTACACTGTTAAATTGTTACATCTGGCATCTCAACATGGGGCTTCCAAGGCAGCCATTTCCTCATCTTGGCACCTATGTGGAGCACTGTGTCCCCTTTGGCAGTTGTTCAGTAAGCTGGCTCTTTGTGTTTTTGTCTTCACAAGGGGTGAGTGTGAAGGTCCCTTTCCCTTTCTCTGTGTTGTCTGTTTACTGATAGGGAGCATACAGCCATGGCCTAGGAACCACAGAAGTTCTCTATTATATACTTTTAGTCTCATCTGTTCCCCTTTAGTCTTGTCTCTGTTCTTAAAAAAGAAAAAAGAAAAAAATAACCTGTAACATTTTAAGTTGGAATTCTCAAATGATATTAGTAACTGAATTTGATCTTAGCCAAAAGGCCAAGAAGCAATCAAAGAATATTAGTAACTGAAATGAACCTAAACTCCCATTTTGGTAAGTTCTGTTTATCTTTACTTACCTAAAAGTTATGAACACAGAAATAGACACTTCATAAAAGCAAACCAAATCCCATGGTCATAATTTCTCATTAAGGTCAAGACATTACGATATAATAATGCCTTTGTCATAAACAATGATCATATCTATAGAAGAAACATAGATACTGATGTCTCAGGTTCTATCGAATGCTTTTAACTATTGATGAAAGAGACATTCTTATGAAGATTAAAATCATTGCCGTAATTGCTTAAATTTTCATTGGGGAAAGTTAAATGAGAGATATTCTATTTTATTTGAGTAGACCACTTAATGGGCCAAAACAATAATTTCTACCAGAATTATAGAAAGCCATACAGAAATATTCATCTCTAAGACTGCCATTAACTTAGGCTGAATCTGTACTCCTTGGGGAAAATTACTGGTTTTCTCTAAAACACAAGAGTAGACTCTATCTTAAAATTTGAGCTATATAAAACACCATAATTTGATCTGCCCCAACTGGAAGTTGCCTTAGAATAAACATTTTCTTGTCACATATTTGTCAGAAAGGAAAATCCAGTTGAAAACGGAACTATGCATATTTAACAGTTTTATTTATTACAATAGGATTGGCTTTGTTTTTTCTTTGCTTTATGTTCATAGTTCAGAATTATTTTAAAGAATAATATTTCACCCAATTTTGGTCCATTTGCTTCATTTCCTGAATGTAGATAAAGATATTTGACCAAACAAGGCTAATGGAAGATACTTTTGAGGCTATTTCCAAAGGAATTTTAAAAAGTTGCTCTTACTACACAGGAGAAGCAAAGATCTTTCAGTGCTATCTTTAATAACAAAAATTGGTTCGATTAAGAGGGAGGCAAAAGAGGTACGCAAGATTTGGGCAAGTAATGTCCTATTTACTTCATTTGAACAAGTGGATCTAGTTGTAATTGAAGCAGGTGGATTGGAAGGTAATACGAATTTGAAAATAACGTAAAGTAATACATTCCTACTTTTGGTTGTTAATAAAAAATAATATAAAACCTCACAGATGGAATTTGCATTTAGAGCCTGGGGAAAAAAGACATTATTTATGTCCTCCCAAACCCCAGCTTGGTGAAGCTGGGTAAACTCTTGGGGCTCTTATGATTGTGGACTTAGAGCTTCTTGAACAAGTTAAGGTATTACACCAACAATTTTACCTCATAGCTCATAGTAGTCATAGACAGCTCACATTGCTCATAGAGAGCTCACAGGGGTTATATCTCATAGTGGTCATAAAGGACTCACAGTGGTCATTGCTCATAGTAGTCATACAGAGCTCACAGTGCCCAAAAAGAGCTCAAAATTGTCATGAGATCTCCTAGTGGTCATAGCTCATAATGATCATAAAGAACTCACAGTGAATATATCTCATAGTAGTCATAAAGAGCTCACAGTGCTCATAGCAAACGGTGGCCATAGAGAACTGATAATCCTCATCAAGAGCTCACTGGTGAGAGAGACCTGACATTGGTCACAGCGCATAGTGGTGATAGAGAGTTCACAATGGACATAAAGAACTCAAAGTTATCATGAATAGTTGATGTAGAGAGCTCATAGTGGCCATAGAGAGGTAAAAGTGGACACAGAGAGTTCATAGTGGTCACAGAGAACTCACACTGTTCACAGCTCATAGTGGTCATAGAAAACTCACAGTGGTCAAAAGAACTAAATGTCATCATAGAGAGTTCACAGTAGTCATAGCTCATAATGATCATGGAGAGTTCACAGTGTTTTTCGAGAGCTCATAGTGGTTATCACTCACAGTGGTCATAGAGTGCTCACAGTGGTCATAAAGAGCTCACAGTGCTCACAGCAAGCAGTGGCCAGAGAGAACTGATAATTCTCATCAAAAACTCATAATGGTCAAAGTTCATACTGATGAGACAGCTGACATTGGACATAGATGGTAATGATTTTAGACTTCCCAAGGTAGTTATAGAAAGCTAACGTTGGCCAAAACTCATAGTGATCACTGAAAGTTCACAGTGGTCCCAGCACATGGTGGTCATAGAGAAGTTAGAGTGGAGCTTATATTCATCATAGAAAGTGAATAGTGGTCATAGAGAGTGAACACTGAGTGGTCATAGCTCTAATTTTAATACAGAGCTCACAATGGACAAAGAACTCACAGTGGTCATAGTTCATAAGGGTCATATTGAGCTCACATTGGTCATAGAGAGCTCACAGTGCTCATAGAGAGCTCAAAGTAGTCACAAAGAGGTCATAGTTGAGGTAGAGAGCTCATAGTGGCCATAGGGATCTGAAAGTGGTCATAGAGAGCTCACAGTGGTCAAAGAGAAAACACAGTGGTCATAGATCATGGTGGTCATAAAGGACTCACAATGGTCATAGACCATAGTAATCACAAAGAGCACACAGTGGTCAAAATGATCTCAATGTCATCATAGAGAGTTCATAGTGGTCATATTTCATACCGGTCATGGAGAGCTCATAATGCTCATGAAGAACTCATAGTGGTTATCAGTCACAGTGGTCGTAGAGTGCTCACAGTGGTTAAAGCTCATAATGGTTGTAAAGAGCATATAGTGCTCATTGCTCATAGTAGTAAGAGAAAGCTCAGAGTGGTCAAATTGAACTCATGATTGTCATAAAGAGCTCACAATGGTCATATCTCATAGTGCTCCTAGAGCTCTCACAGTGATCATAGAGAGGACACAGTGTTCACAGAGCACTCAAAGTGGTCATAGACAGCTCACAGTGCTAATAGAGAGCTCACAGTGTCCATATAGAGTTCATAGTGATCATAGAGAGCTCCCAGTGCTCATAGCTCATAAAGGTCATTGAAACCACAAAGTGATCATAGATAACTCACAATGGTCATAGTTAGTGGCCATAGAGAGATCATCATGATCATTGAGAGCTCTCATTGATAATAGAGAGGTCACAGTAGTCATAGAGATCTTACAGTCGTTATACACAATTCATAGTGGTCATAGCACTCTGTCACACAGAGAGCTCACAGTGGTTATATAACTCATAATGGTCATAAAGAGTTCAAAGTGGCCATAGCTCATAGTGGACATAGAAAGCTCACAGTACTCATATAGATCTCACAGTGCTCATAAAGACCTCACAGTGCTCATAGAGAGTTGAAAGTGCTCATGGAGAGGTCACAGTTGTCATAAAAATAGAAAGTGCTCATGGAGAACTCATAGTGGTCAAAGAGAGCTCACAGAGGTCATGCGTAATACTGCCCATAGAGCTCAAAGTAGTCAAACAGACTCGCAGTGGTCAGAGCTCATAGTGCTCATAGAGAGTTCACAATGGTTATACATAGCTCAAAGTCATCACAACCAGATCACAGTGGGCACAGAGAGCTCATATTTTTCATAGAGAACTGATAGTTGTCATAGCTTACAGAAGTCTTAGAGAGCTCATTGTGGTCATAGCTCATAGTGGTCATAAAGAGCTCACTGTGGTCACAGCTAATAGTGGTGATAGAGAACTCACAGTGTTCATAGAGTGTTCCCATTAGACATGGAAAGCTCACAGAGTCAGTGCTCACAGTGATCATAGAGAGCTCACAGTGCTCATAGCTCATAGTGGTCATAGGGAGTTCACGGACATCAAAAAGAGCCCCCAAGTGGTCTTTGAGAACTCACAATCATCAGAGAGTCCCCCACGAGGTCACAGAGAGGTCACAGTGATCACTGAGGGCTCACTGTTGTCCTTTAGAACTCACAGTTGCCATAGCTCACAGAGGTCACAGAGAGCCTGTGGGAACCAGTACTCACTCACGCATCCATTTACTCACTCAAACACACAGCTGCTGACTATGATGAAAACAGGTTCCAGCCATCCCCACCTCCATCTCTATTCCCAGAGACTTGGCATGGGACAAGGAGATTGTCAGTAGCAGATCTCAGTTCATTGAGGGGAGAAAAGGAACTTTTATAGACAAAGGCCACCAAGGTATGAAACAAGCATCCAATTGTGTCACAAATCAACACACCCTACAAGTGCTAATAGTCAAGTTCAATGTCACTCAGCACAGGGGGCAGGTAGATACCTGAAAGCCAATTAGGGCTCTCTGTGAAGTGATCAGATTATGCCCAAAACCCTTGCCCTCAGTGCCATCTTTAGTCATATGTGCTCAGTCATGCCCTGGGGCAAATCCTGGGTGGGCCCAACAAGAGCCCATAGTGCCTGTAGCTCATAGTGGCCTCAGAGAGATTGGCCTCAGAGTATTCATAGCTCATAGTATTCACAGATAGCTCACGGTGGTCACAGCTTATAGTGGTCATAGAAAGTTCACAGTGGGTATAGCTCATAGTGGTCATAGAGAGTTCATAGTGGTTAAAGAGAGTTCAGTCATCACAGCTCATAGTGGTCCTAGAGAGATCACAGGGGTGTTAGCTCACAGTGGTCATAGAGAGCTCATACTGCAAAATAAGAACACATTGTGGGCTAAGCTCATAGTAGCCATACACACAGGGGTTATAGCTCCTAGTGGTCAGAAAGAACTCAGAGTGGTCATTGCTCATAGTATTCATAGAGAGAGCTCTCAGTGGTCAAAAATCATAGTGATCTAGAAAGCTCACATTGGTGATTATTCACAGTAGCCATAGAGAGCTGACAGTGGTCATAGTCCATAGTTTTCATAGAGATATCAAAGTGGACATAGAGAATGCATATTGGTCATTGCTCACAGTGATCTTAGAGAGCTCACAGTGGTCATAGCTTATTGGGGTCACAGAGAGTTCACTGTGGTCACTGAGAGCTCAAACTGGTGATGGAGAACTCACAGCACTGAGAGAGAGCTTAGTGTTCATAGAGATGCCATGGTGATCACAGAGAGTGCACTGTTTTCGTAGAGACCTCTTACTTGTCATACCTACAGAGGTCATAGATGGCTCATAGTGCTTATGGTTCATAATGATCATAGAACTCTATTAGTGGTCTGAAAGAGCTCACAGTGGTCAAAGCTCATAGTAGTTACAGAAAGCACACATTGACCATAGCTCATAGTGGTCATAGAGAGCTTACAGTAGTCACAGATACTTCACAGTTGTCATAACTCACAGTAGTCATTGAGAACTCATGGTAGTCATAGTTCACAGTGGTCATAGAAAGCTCATCATGGTCATAATTAATAGTTATCATAGAGGGCTCATAATGGTCATAAAGAGCACCGAGTTGTCATAGCTCACAGTAGTCATAGAGAGTAAACAGTGGTTATAGCTCACAGTCATCACAGAGAGTTCATAATGCAAAATGAGAACTGACAGTGCTCATTGCTCAGAGTCGTCATAAAGAGCTCATAGTGCTCATAGCTCATAGTGGTCCTGTAGAGTTCACAGTGGTCATAAAGCATGCAAATGGTAATACAAAAGTCACATAGCTCATAGTGGTCATAAAGAGCTCGTAATGGTCATAGAAAGCTTACAGTGGTTGCAGGGAGCTCACAGTAATCAGAGAGAGCTCAAACTGGTCATATAGAGTTAACAGTGGTCATACCTCACAGTGGTCATAAAGATTTCACGGTGGGCATGGAGAGCTCACAGTGGTAACAGTTCATCTTGGTCATAGAGTTGTCACAATGGTCATAGCTCACAGTGGTAATAGAGAACTCACAGTGGTCATAGCTCAAAGTAGTCCTAGAAATCTGGCAGTGGTTATAGTGGACTCATAGTTGCATGGAAAGCTCACAGTGGTCAAAGCTCATAGTGGGCATAATCAGCCCATAAAAGATATTGACAGCTCACAGTGGTCATAGAACATAGTGGTCATTAAGACCTTACAGTGGTAATATCTCATAGTGGTCATAGAGAGCTTATAGTGGTCATAGAGAGCTCAGAGTAACCACCTAGGTTCAAAGATGTCACAAGGAGGTCACAGTTGTCATAGCTTACAGAGGTCATAGAGAGCTCAAAATGTCTATAGCTCATAGGAGTCATAGAGAGCTCATAGTGGCCATAAAGAGATCACAGTTGTCATAGCTCACAGTGGTCATAGAGAGCTCACAGTGGTTGTAATTCATAGTGGTCAGAGAGAGCTCACAGTGATCAGAGCACACAATGGTCATGGAGAGCTCACAGTGCTCCTAACTCATAGTGCCCATAGAGATTTCACAGTGGTCATAGATCATAGTGCTCATAGAGAGCTCACAGTGGTCATAGAATGGACACAGTCTTCATAGGGAGATCAAAATGCTCATAGAGAGGTTACAGTGGTCACAGAATACTAACTGTGGTCAAAGATAGCTCACAGTGATCATACAGAGCTCATTGTGGTAGTAGCTCATAGTTGTCACAGTTTACAGTTGTCATAGAGAGCTCATAGTGGTGATAGTTCACAGTGGTCATAGAGTGTTCATAGGGCAAATAGATCATAGTGGTCCTAGAGAGCTCACAGTGGTCATAACTCATAGTGGTCATAGACAGCTCACAGTGGTCATAGAGAGCTCACAGTAGTTCATAGTGGTCATAGAGAGCTCATAGTGGTCATAGAGAGCTCACAGTTCTCATAGAGAGCTCACAGTGGTCATAGCTCATATGGTGATAAAGAGGTCACAGTGGTCATAAATCATAGTGATCATAGAGAGCTCACATTGTTATATGTTATAGTGGTCATAGAGAGCATATATTGGTCATTGAGAGCTCACAGTGGTCATAGCGGACTCATGTGTTCATAGAGAGCTCACATTTATCATGAAGAGTTCATAGTGTTCATAGAGAGCTCAGAGTGATCATAAATCACAGTGTTCACAGAGAAATCACAGTGATCATATCTCTTTATTGTCATGTAGAGCTCATAATTGTCATAGAGAGATCATAGTGATCATAAAGAGCTTATAGTTGTTATAAAGAGCTCAGTGTGGTCATAAATCATAGTACTCACAGGGAGCTCACAAGAGCCATAGCTCATAGTAGTCATAAAGATGTAACTGCGGTGAAAGCGCATAGTGGTCATAGCTCACAGTTGTCATGTAGAGCTCACATTGTAGTGGTCATAGGTCAGAGTGCTCATAGAGAACTCACATTGGCCTTAGACCTTAACTGTATACAGACCCCATAATTGTCATAGAGGGCTTATAGTGGTCGTAGAGAGCTTACAGTCATCATAGCTCCTACTGGACATAGAGAATTCAGAGTGAACAATGAGTGGTAACGGTTGTCCTCACTCTCAGTGGTCATCGGGTAATCACAGTGGTCATGAGTCATAAAGGTGATGGATACCTCACAGTCATCATTATTCATAGTGGTCATAGAGAGTTCACAGTGATCATTAGTAATATTTTTCATATAGAGCTACAATGGTGATTGAGAGCTTCCACTGGTTACAAAGAGCTCAAAGTACTCATAGAGAGGTCTTGTGGTCATAGCTCATAGTCATGATAGAGAGCTCACAACATTAAAACTCATAGTGGTCACAGAGAGCTCACAGTGTTCATAGCTCACAGTGACCATAGAGAACTCATAATGGACAATAAAATGTAACAAGGGTCATAGCTTATAGTGCTCATAGAGAGCTCACAGTTGTCATAACGCACAGTTGTCATAGAGAGCTCATAATGAAAATGAGAACTAACAGTGATAATAACTCATACTGGTTATAGAGAACTAAAATGGGTCATAAATCATAATGGTCATAGAGAGTTCAAAGTGGTCATAGACAACTCATAGTGGTCATAGCTTACAGTCATCATGAGAGTTCACAGTGGTCATAGATAGATCACAGTGGTCATAGCTCATAGTGGTCATAGACAGCACATAATGGACCTAGATTTCTCACAGCGGTCATAAATCATAGTGGTCATAAAGAGCTCACAATGGTCATATCTCATAATAGTCATAGAGAGCTCACAGTGGTCATATATCATATTGCTCATAAAGAGCTCACAGTGGCAATAGAGAACTCACAGTGGTCATAGAATATAGTGATCCTATGAGCTCACAATAGTCAGAGCTCAAGGTGATCATAGAAACCTCACACTGCTCCTAGCTCATAGTGGTCATAGAGAGCTCACAGTGTTTATGGAGAACTCATTATGTTGATAGAGATCTCAAAGTGGACACAGAGAGGTCACTGTGGTCATAGAGAGGTCATTGTTATAATAGAGAGCTCAAAGTTTTCATAGCTCACAGAGATCATAGAGAGCTCACAGTCATCATAGCTCATAGTGGTCATAAAGAGCTCATAATGGCCATAGAGTGCGCAAAGTGATCATAGCTCATAATGGTTATAAAGAGCTAACAGTGGTCATAGTTCAAGTGGTCACAGAGAGTTCACACTAGTCAGAGCTCATAGTGGTCATAGAGAACTCATAGTGCACATAACTCATAGTGGTCATAGAGAGCTCACAATGGTCACAGAGAACTCACAGTGGTCCTACCTTACAGTTTTCATAGAGAGCTCACACTGGTCATAGCTAAAAGTGGTCAGAGAGAGCTCATGGTGGTTATACCTCATATTTAAACTTGAGAGCTCAGAGTCATCAGAGATCATAGTGGTCATAGAAAGCTCACAGTAAGCTTTCATGGAGAACTCACAGTAGTCATAAAGAGCTCAGAGTGATCACAGAGAGTTCACAGTATTCATAGCTCATAATGGTCTTAAAAAACTCACAGTGTTCATAGAAAGCACATAGTGGTCATAGCTCGTAATGGTGATAAAGAGCTCACAGTGGTCACAGATCACATTAATCATAGAAAATTCATAATGGACCTTGAGAGCCTCCAGAGTTCATAATTCATAGTGGTCATAAAGGGCTCATAGAGTGCTCATAGTGATCATAGAGAGCTCATAATGGACAAGGAGACATAACAGTGGTCATCGAGAGCTCATAGTGTTCACAAATCACAATGGTGATAGATAGCTCACAGTCATCATGGCTCATAGTGGTCATAGAGAACTCACAGTGGTCATTATTTATATTTTTCATATAGAGCTACAGTGGTCATAGAGAGCTCACAGTTGTCACAGAGAGCTCTAAGTAAGCATAGAGAGGTCACAGTGGCCATAGCTCATTGAGGTCATAGAGAGCTCACAGTGGTCACATATTGTATTTTTCATAGCGAGCTATAGTAGTCATAGAGAGCACAAAGAGGTCACAGAGACCTCATAGTGCCATAGAGAGCTCACAGTGGTCATAGATAGTTCACAGTGGTCAAAGAGCATAGTCATCATACAGACTTAAGAATGGTTATAGAACTCATAGGTGTCATGGAGAGTTCACAGTGATTATTTAGAGCTGATAGTGGTCATACATAACTCACAGTTGTCATAGATCATAGTCCTCATGATGATCTACTGTGGTCATAGAGAACTTCTAGTGAACATAAAGAGCTCAAAGTGGTCATATAGAGTTCACAATTGTCATAGCTCACAATGATGATAGACAGCTTACAGTGGTCATAGCTCACAGTGGCCATATAGAACTCCTAATGGACAATGAAACATAACAGTGGTCATTGCTCACAGTTGTCATCGAGAGCTCATAGTTGTCATAGCTCATAATAGTGATAGGTATCTCACAGTGGTCATAGCTCATAGTGATCACAGCAAGCTCATAGTGTTCATAGGTCATATTTTTCATAGAAAGCGACAATGGTTAGAGAGAGATCACAGTGGTAACTGAGAACTCAAAGTGATCATAGAGAAGTCACAGTGGTCATAGCTCATAGTGGTCATAGAGATCTCACAGTGCTAATAGGTCATAACTACAGTTGTTGTAGACAGCTCATAGTGGTCATATGGCCCTCACAGTGGTCATAAATCATAGTGGTCTCATAGAGCACATAGGGTCAAAGACAGCTCACAGTGGTCATAGCTGTTAGAAGTCATAGCGAGGTTATAGTATCCATAGAGATTTTTTTTTTTTTTTTTTTTTGTGGAACAAGGAGTTTATTCACGCTCACATTTTGAGGTTACAGTCCATTATAG
This sequence comes from Typhlomys cinereus, assembly GCA_023101885.1. NCBI lineage: Eukaryota > Metazoa > Chordata > Mammalia > Rodentia > Platacanthomyidae > Typhlomys > Typhlomys cinereus. The sequence continues at coordinate 542,253 of JALPQD010000776.1, forward strand.
TGGCAGAAGAGTTCACTCCAACATCAGGAGTCAAGGGAAGTGTCACAGTGACAAATCTGCAGTCTGCTAAGGATGCCAATTCTCTCCATCTTATCTACCTGCCTAAGAAATGGTCCCATCTCCCATGGACTGGGTCTTCCCATATCAGTTAGATAATCTCTACAGGTTTGCTCAAAGGATTGCCTTAGCTAAATACCTCTTTATAGGTGGGCCCACTTCTCATTTGATAAGTTGAATTTTTTTTAAAGAATGTTAGCATTAAACGAACCTCTCTATGTGGCTTCAAGCCACCAAGAGACAGGCACCCTAACACCTTTAGTTTTCTTCTCAGTTCTTCTACTGAAGTACTTGACCTTCACAATGACAGGCTGTTTAGGGAGCTTTCTCTTCCCCGGGACTTTGTAGTAGCCAGATCAGCACCCTCTAGTTTTTTTTTTTTTTTTTTTTTTTTTATAACATTTTTATTATTATTTCCGCTCATACAAACTTAATAGGTAGACCAGTTCCCTGCCCCCTCCTCCTCCCGCCGAACTCCCTGCTCCCCGTCCCTCCCTCCCCATCTCCCAGTACCTCCCGCTCCAATTCCCAAAGAGTCCTTTATTGCGTATGCCTAACTCTCCTCTTGGTCCTCCTTTCTGATGACGTTAAAGGACCCAGTGGCATTTCCCTGAACCCTTTCTCGTGTTCCCCTTAAGCATAGGAACACTACTGTGGCCATCAATCCCTTGCCTCCAAGGATCTTGGTGCTTTTAGCCGATGTTAGACTTTGTGAGGTCAATAGTGTGACGGACATGGCGCAGGACATGCAAAGTCCTATTATGATTGCTTCAGCCCTATCTAGTGTGGAGACTCTTCAAATCATTGCTCCCCCCATCCTTTTACTCTTACAATCTTACCGCCCCCTCTTCCGCAGATATCCCTGAGCTTCAGGATGGGGGGAGATTAGGCTGGCTTAGTTCTATGTGGATGATACAGAGTCTCTGAAGTTCTGGATTGTGGTTTGTTGATTTTCTTTTGCAGTTTTGCTGCTCCTGCTATATCCTTCCCTCCATCCTGATGGGCACTGTATGTCACCCCCTGGTCAGAGACAAAAACTGTTAAACTGGAGTCTTGTTATAATAGCACATTCAAGGATAGATGTAATAAAAGCAGGAAACCTCGGTGAGGGAGGTATCAGTCATCCATTTGCAAAATGATCTCTTTTCATCTGCCAGACTATATGCCCCCTCCTTCTGGTGAGATCATACCCCCTCAGTTGTACATGATCAGGAACGAATGTCTGTGAACTTAACCAGGTGTCACATTACTTACTTGCATTCCTTGGAGGTCAATTTTTTCTGCTGTAACATGTTCCCCTCTCTCCTTGTGTCTGGTGTGGCTCTCCAACCCCATCCCTCCTGTTCACAATCCTTGCAATTACCATATTACATAGATTTAACCTTGAGTGTCTCAATGTGGGCTGGGTGAGTTTGGTACTAGGAGCCACCTATTAGGGAGTACATATGGCGCTTAACTTTCTGGGATTGGGATACTTCACTTAATATAATTCTTTCTAATGACATCCATTTCCCAGCAAACTCCAGTAATTCATCATTTTTGATGGCTGAGTAGTACTCCATTGTATAGATGTACCACAGTTTCCTTATCCACTCGAAAACTGTTGGACATTTAGGTTGATTCCATGACTTTGCTATTGTAAACAGTGCTGCTATGAACATAGTCGTGCTGGTGCTATCGAGGCGAACCTCTGCTGCATGGGGGGTTATTCCCAAAAGTGGAATAGCAGGGTCATATGGCATTTCAATCTTTAATTTCTTTAAGTATCTCCAGAAAGCTCGCCAGAATGGCTGTATGAGTCTGCATTCCCACCAGCAATGTAGCAGGGTTCCCCTCTCTCCACATCCTCTCCAGCATTTGTCGTTGTTCGTATTGTGGATTTTTGCCATCCTGACCGGGGTGAGATGGTATCTCAGGGAAGTTTTGATTTGCATTTCCCTGATAGCTAAAGAAGTGGAGCATTTTTTAAGATATTTGTTAGACATTTTAATTTCATCTCTGGAAAAATTTCTTTTAAGTTCCAGGGCCCATTTTTTAATTGGGCCATTGGTTTCCTTGGTGTTTAATTTTCTAAGTTCTTTGTGCACTCTGGACAGTAGAGCTCTATCAGATATGTGATTAGTGAAGATTTTCACCCATTCTGTGGGTTGCCTTTGAGCTCGTGTGATAATCTCTTTATCTAAACAGAAGCTCTTTAATTTCACAAGATCCCAACTATTGAGAGTTGGTAGCAGTGACTGTGCCATTGGATGTCTGTTTAGGAAATCTTGGCCTAGCCCAATCAGCTCAAGGGAGTTCCCTATCCGTTCAGTTATGATTTTTATAGTCTCTGGCCTTATATCAAGGTCCTTGATCCATTTGGAATTAAGTCTTGTACATGGTGACAAATATGGGTCCAGCTTTAATCTTCTGCATGTGGAGATCCAGTTTTGCCAGCACCATTTGTTGAAGATACTGTTCTTTTTCCATTGGATTCTTTGGGCCCCTTTGTCAAAGATCAAATGGCTGTATTTTTGGGGGCTTATATCTGGGTCCTCAACCCTTATCCATTGGTCTGTGTGTCTATTTTGGAGCCAGTACCAGGCTGTTTTTATAACTATGGATTTGTAGTATAGACTAAGGTTCGGTATGGTAATACCTCCAGCAGTGTTTTTGTTACTCAGGATTGTCTTTGCTATTCTGGGTCTTTTGTGCTTCCATATGAATTTTGAGATTAATTGGTCTACTTCTTTAAAGAATTGCTTTGGGATTTTAATTGGTATAGCATTGAATTCGTATATTGCCTTAGGTAGGATGGTCATTTTTACGATGTTGATTCTACCAATCCAGGAGCATGGGAGGTCTTTCCACCTTCTGATGTCTTCAGCAATTTCTTTCTTTAGGATTTTAAAGTTTTCATTGTAAAGGTCTTTTACCTCCTTAGTTAGGTTTATACCAAGGTATTTCATTTTTTTAGGGGCTACAGTAAATGGGATTGTTTCTCTCAAGGCTTTTTCACTTCTTTCATTCTGGGCATATAGGAAGGCCTCTGATTTTTGCACATTTATTTTGTATCCTGCCACGCTGCTGAACTTCTCAATTAGTTCCAGGAGCTTCCTGGTGGAGTTTTTGGGATCCCTCAGGTATAAGATCATGTCATCTGCAAATAGGGATAGCTTGACTTCTTCCTTGCTGATTCGAATCCCTTTTATGTCCCTTTCTTGTCTTATGGCTTCAGCTAAGACTTCAAGTACAATATTGAATAGAAGTGGTGAGAGTGGACAGCCTTGTCTAGTTCCTGATCGAAGTGGGAATGCTTCCAATTGTTCCCCATTCAGCAAAATCCTTGCTGTGGGCTTGTTGTATACAGCTTTTATTATATTGATAAAGGTTCCTTCCATTCCTACTGTCTCTAGCGTTTTGATCATAAAAGGCTGTTGGATCTTGTCAAAGGGTTTTTCTGCGTCTATCGAGAGTATCATGTGGTCTTGGACTTTGGACTGGTTTACATGATGAATTACATTTATTGATTTGCATATGTTGAACCAACCTTGCATGCCGGGGATGAAGCCTACTTGGTCCCTGTGAATGATCTTTTTGATATGTTTTTGAATCCGATTTGCTAAGACTTTGTTGAGAATCTTTGCGTCCGTGTTCATCAGGAAGATCGGCCTATAGTTTTCTTTTTTAAGTGAATCTTTATCAGGTTTTGGGATTAAGACGATATTAGCTTCATAGAAGGAATTTGGTAGTGTTCCTTCCTTTGCTATTTGATGGAACAGTTTAAGGAGTATTGGTGTTATTGACTCCTTAAATGTCTGGTAGAATTCTGTGCTGAATCCATCTGGCCCAGGACATTTTTTGGTGGGAAGATTCGAGATTACTTCTTCAATTTCCTTATATGTTATAGTGCCATTTAAGTAATTCACAACTTCCTGATCCAATTTAGGTAAGATGTGTTTACTTAGAAATTCATCCATCTCCTCTGTGTTGTCAAACTTCACTGAGTATAAGTTTTTGAAATATGATATTATAATTCTCTGGATTTCTTGGGTATCAGTAGTGATTACTCCATGTTCATTTCTAATTTTGTTAATTTGGGTTTTCTCTCTCTTGCTTTTGGTTAATTTAGCTAGGGGTGTATCAATCTTATTGATTTTTTCAAAGAACCAGCTTTTTGACTGGTTGATTTTTTCTATCGTTTTCTTAGTCTCGATTTCAGATATTTCTCCCCTTATTTTGCTAATCTCCTCTGTTCTACTACTTTTGGGATCAGATTGCTCAAGTTTCTCTAAAGCCTTAAGCTGCATTGTTAAGTTATTTATTTCTGATGTTTCCATTTTTTGATTTAGGCATTAAGAGCTATGAACTTACCTCTTAGGACAGCTTTCATTGTGTCCCAGAGATTTTGGTAAGTTGTATTTTCGTTATCGTTCACTTTCAGGAAATCTTGAATTTCCTGTTTAATTTCTTCCTGAATCCAGTTCTCATTCAGCATCATATTGTTAAGTTTCCAGGAGTTACTGTTTTTTCTCTTGTTTGTTGTGTTGTGGATGTCTAGCTTTAGGCCATGGTGGTCTGATAGGGCACAGTTTAGAATTTCAAGTTTTTTGTATATGTGTAGATTTGTTTTGTGGCCCAATATGTGATCTATTTTGGAAAAAGTTCCATGTGCTGCTGAGAAAAATGTGTATTCTTTTGTGCGTGGGTGAAAAGTTCGATAGAGAGATCTGTAAGGTCCATTTCTTTAAGGGTTTGATTAAGTTCCAAAGTGTCTCTGTTAAGCTTTTGACCTGTTGATCTATCCCATGTTGAGAGGGCAGTGTTGAAGTCCCCAAGAATTATCGTTTGGGGGTTGATATCTTGCTTTAGGCGCTGTAGGGTTTTCTTAATGAATGTGGAGGGGCCCGTATTGGGTGCATAAATGTTCAGGATTGTGAAGTCTTCCTGGTGAATTGTACCTGTGACTAAAATGTAGTATCCATCTGTGTCTCTTATGATTTTCTTTGGTTTGAAGTCCACTTTGTCTGAAACCATAATTGCTACCCCTGCCTTTTTCCTGGTTCCATTAGCTTGTAAGATTTTGGACCAGCCTTTCATTCTTAGGATGTCCCTATCTTTTGTGGTGAGATGAGTTTCCTGAAGGCAGCAGATTGTTGGATTGTGGTTTTTAATCCAAGTTTGTAATCTATGTCTCTTAATCGGTGAATTAATCCCATTGACATTTAATGTTATAATGGAGAAATTATTTTTAATTCTGGACATTTTTTATATTTAGTAGATTTTTTTTATTAAAAATTTAATTATACATTTAAAAATTTTTTTACCAGTTCCCTCCCTCCCTCCTCTTCCCCCCGAACCTCCTCGTCTCCCTCCTCTCCCTCCCCATCCCCCAGTGCCTCCCCCCTAATTCCCAGAGAGTCCTTTATTGTGTACGCCTAACTCTCCACTGGGTCTTCCTCTCCAATGACATAAAAGGACCCAGTGGCATTTCCATAAGCCTTTTCTCTTGTTCCCCTTAAGCATAGGATCACTACTATGGCTGTCAATCCCTTGCCTCCAGGGGTCTCGGTGCCCTTAACTGATGCTAGACTTTATGAGGGCAACAGTGCATTGGACATTGCGCAGGGCATGCAAAGTCCCATTATGATTGCTTTGGCCCCAACTATTGTTGAGAATCTTGCAAATCGTTGCTCCTCCCATCCTTTTGCTCTTACAATCTTACCGCCCCCTCTTCCGCAAATGTCCCTGAGCTCCAGGATGGGGAGAGATTAGGCTGGCCTAGTTCTAGGTGATTGATATAGAGTCTCTGAAGTTCTGGATTGTGGTTGGTTGATTTTCTTTTGCAGTTTTGCTGCTCCTGCAATGCCCTTCACTCCATTCTGCTGGGCACTGTATGTCACCCCCTGGCCAGAGACAAAAGCTGTTAAACTGGAGTCTTGTTATAATAGCACATTCAAGGGTATATGTAATAAGAGTAGGAAACCTCAGTGAGGGAGGGGTCCATCACCCATTTGCAAAATGATTACTTTTTATCTGCTAGACTATATGCCCCACCTTCTGGTGAGATCAGGAAAGAACGTCTGTGAACTTAACCTGGTTTCTCATTACTTACTTGCAGACCTTGATGGAGGCCTATTTTCTCTGCTGTAACATGGTCCCCTCTCTCCTTGTTTCTGGTTTGGCCCTCCTACCCCATCTCTATTGTTCATAATCCTTGCAATTACTGTGTTACATAGGTTTACTTTTAAGTGTCTCAATGTGGGCTGGATGAGTTTGGTACTAGGAGCCACCTATTAAGGAGTACATACGGCGCTTAATTTTCTGGGTTTGGGATACTTCACTTAATATAATTGTTTCTAATGACATCCATTTCCCAGCAAATTCCAGTAATTCATCATTTTTGATGGCTGAGTAGTACTCCATTGTATAGATGTACCACAGTTTCCTTATCCACTCGTCAACTGTTGGACATTTAGGTTGATTCCATGACTTTGCTATTGTAAACAGTGCTGCTATGAACATGGTCGAGCTTGTGCTATCGAGCGAACCTCTGCTGCATGGGGGGTTATTCCCAAAAGTGGGATAGCAGGGTCATATGGCATTTCAATCTTTAATTTCTTTAAGAATCTCCAGACAGCTCGCCAGAGTGGCTGTATGAGCCTGCATTCCCACCAACAATGTAGGAGAGTTCCCCTCTCTCCACATCCTCTCCAGCATTTGTCGTTGTTTGTATTGTGGATTTTTGCCATCCTGACCGGGGTGAGATGGTATCTCAGGGAAGTTTTGATTTGCATTTCCCTGATGGCGAAGGAAGTGGAGCATTTTTTCAGATAATTGTTAGACATTTTAATTTCATCCCTGGTAAAGTTTCTTTGAAGTTCCAGGGCCCATTTTTTAATTGGGCCAGTGTTTTCCTTGGAGTTTAGTTTTCTAAGTTCTTTGTGCACTCTGGACAGTAGAGCTCTGTCAGATATGTGGTTAGTGAAGATTTTCTCCCATTCTGTGGGTGGCCTTTGAGCTCGTGTTACAATCTCTTTATCTGAACAGAAGCTCTTTAATTTCACAAGATCCCAACTGTTGAGAGTTGGTAGCAGTGACTGTGCCATTGGATGTCTGTTTAGGAAATGTTGGCCTAGTCCAATCAGCTCGAGGGAGTTCCCTATCCTTTCAACTATGGTTTTTAAAGTCTCTGGCCTGAAATCAAGGTCCTTGATCCATTTGGAATTAAACCTTGTACATGGTGACAAGTATGGGTCCAGCTTTAATCTTCTGCATGTGGAGATCCAGTTTTGCCAGCACCATTTGTTGAAGATGCTGTTCTTTTTCCATTGGATTTTTTGGGCCCCTTTGTCAAAGACCAAATGGCTGTATTTTTGTGGGCTTATATCTGGGTCTTCAATCCTTATCCATTGATCTGTGTGTCTATTTTGGAGCCAGTACCAGGCTGTCTTTATAACTATGGATTTGTAGTATAAACTAAGGTTTGGTATGGTAATACCTCCAGCAGTGTTTTTGTTACTCAGGATTGTCTTTGCTATCCTGGGTCTTTTGTGCCTCCATATGAATTTTGAGATTATTTGGTCTACTTCTTTAAAGAATTGCTTTGGGATTTTAATTGGTATAGCATTGAATTTGTATATTGCCTTAGGTAGGATGGTCATTTTTACGATGTTGATTCTACCAATCCAGGAACATGGGAGGTCTTTCCAACTTCTGGTGTCTTCTGCTATTTCTTTCTTTAGGGTTTTAAAGTTTTCATTGTAAAGGTCTTTTACCTCCTTAGTTAGGTTTATACCAAGGTATTTCATTTTTTTAGGGGCTATAATAAATGGGATTGTTTCTCTCAAGGCTTTTTCACTTCTTTCATTCTGGGCATATAGGAAGGCCTCTGATTTTTGCACATTTATTTTGTATCCTGCCACGCTGCTGAACTTCTCAATTAGTTCCAGGAGCTTCCTGGTGGAGTTTTTGGGATCCCTCAGGTATAAGATCATGTCATCTGCAAATAGGGATAGTTTGACTTCTTCCTTGCCGATTTTAATCTCTCTTATGTCCCTTTCTTGTCTTATGGCTTCAGCTAAGACTTCAAGTACAATATTGAATAGAAGTGGTGAGAGTGGACAGCCTTGTCTAGTTCCTGATCGAAGTGGGAATGCTTCCAATTGTTCCCCATTGAGCATAATCCTTGCTGTAGGCTTGTTGTATACAGCTTTTATTATATTGATAAAGGTTCCTTCCATTCCTACAGTCTCTAGCGTTTTGATCATAAAAGGCTGTTGGATTTTGCCAAAGGCTTTTTCTGCATCTATGGAGAGTATCATGTGGTCTTGGACTTTGGACTGGTTTACATGATGAATTACATTTATTGATTTGCGTATGTTGAACCAACTTTGTGTGCCGGGGATGAAGCCTACTTGGTCCCCGTGAATGATCTTTTTGATATGTTTTTGAATCCGATTTGCTAAGACTTTGTTGAGAATCTTTGCATCTGTGTTCATCAGAGAGATCGGCCTATAGTTTTCTTTTTTAAGTGCATCTTTATTAGGTTTTGGGATTAAGATGATATTAGCTTCATAGAAGGAATTTGGCAGTGTTCCTTCCTTTGCTATTTGATGGAACAGTTTAAGGAGTATTGGTGTTATTAACTCCTTAAATGTCTGGTAGAATTCTGTGCTGAATCCATCTGGCCCAGGACATTTTTTGGTGGGAAGATTCGAGATTACTTCTTCAATTTCTTTGTATGTTATAGGACTATTTAAATAATTCACAACTTCCTGATTCAATTTAGGTAGGTTGTGTTTACTTAGAAATTCATCCATCCCTTTTGTGTTGTCAAACTTCACAGAGTATAAGTTTTTGAAATATGATGTTATAATTCTCTGGATTTCTTGGGTATCTGTAGTGATAACTCCATGTTCATTTCTAATTTTGTTAATTTGGGTTTTCTCTCTCCTGCTTTTGGTTAATTTAGCTAGGGGTGTATCAATCTTATTGATTTTTTCAAAGAACCAGCTTTTTGACTGGTTGATTTTTTCTATCGTTTTCTTAGTCTCGATTTCAGATATTTCTCCCCTTATTTTGCTAATCTCCTCTCTTCTATTACTTTTGGGATCAGATTGCTCAAGTTTCTCCAAAGCCTTAAGCTGCATCGTTAAATTATTTATTTCTGATGTTTCCAATTTTCTGATGTAGGCATTAAGAGCTATGAACTTACCTCTTAGAACAGCTTTCATTGTGTCCCAGAGATTTTGGTAAGTTGTATTTTCATTTTCATTCACTTTCAGAAAATCTTGAATTTCCTGTTTAATTTCTTCCTGAATCCAGTTCTCATTCAGCATCATATTGTTAAGTTTCCAGGAGTTAATGTATTTTCTCTTGTTTGTTGTGTTGTTGTGGATGTCCAGCTTTAGGCCGTGGTGGTCTGATAGGGCACAGGCTAGAATTTCGACTTTTTTGTATTTGTGTAGATTCATTTTGTGGCCCAATATGTGATCTATTTTGGAGAAAGTTCCGTGTGCTGCTGAGAAAAATGTGTATTCTTTTGTGCGTGGGTGAAAAGTTCGATAGAGATCTGTAAGGTCCATTTCAGTAAGGGTTTGGTTAAGCTCCAAAGTGTCTCTGTTAAGCTTTTGACCTGTTAATCTATCCCATGTTGAGAGGGCGGTGTTGAAATCCCCGAGAATTATTGTTTGGGGGTTGATTTCTTGCTTTAGACGCTGTAGGGTTTTCTTAATGAATGTGGAGGGGCCCATATTGGGTGCATATATGTTCAGTATTGTGAAGTCTTCCTGGTGAATTGTACCTGTGACTAAAATGTAGTATCCATCTGTGACTCTTATGATTTTCTTTGGTTTGAAGTCCACTTTGTTTGAAACCATAATTGCTACCCCTGCCTGTTTCCTGGTTCCATTAGCTTGCAAGATTTTGGACCAGCCTTTCATTCTTAGGACGTGCCTATCTTTTGTGGTGAGATGAGTTTCCTGAAGGCAGCAGATTGTTGGATTGTGGTTTTTAATCCAAGTTTGTAATCTGTGTCTCTTAATCGGTGAGTTAATGCCGTTGACATTTAATGTTATAATGGAGAAATTATTTTTAATTCTGGACATTTTTTATGTTTAGTAGATTTTGTAAGCATGTAGTTTGATATGTATGTTTCAGTGGTATTATACTTCCCTTCTGCCCTCCTGGATACGCTTGTTCTTTTCTTCAAGCTTGAGTATCAGTTCTAGGATTTTTTGAAGGCCTGGTTTGGTGGACATGTATCCCTTCAAGTTGTCTTTGTGTTGGAAAACTTTTCTTTCTCCCTCAATAATGACAGATTGTTTTGCTGGGTATATCAGTCTGGGTTGGCATTTTTGCTTATTTAATACTTGAAGTATGTCTCTCCAAGCTCTTCTTGCATTTACTGTTTCCATTGAGTAGTCATTTGTTATTCTAATAGGTTTACCTTTAAAAGTGAGTTGCTTTTTTTCTGTTGAAGCTCTCAGCACCTTTTCTTTGTCTTGAATGTGGAGTGTTTTGACTATTATTTGCCGTGGCAATTTTCTATTTTGGTCGTATCTGTTTGGAGTGCGAAATGCCTCTTGTATTTGGATAGGCCTCTCATTCTTTAATTGTGGAAAGTTTTCATTTATGATGAATTGAAATATTTCCTCAGGTATGGTATTTTGGGATTCTTGTTCTGATATTCCATGATTGCGCATGTTAGGCTTCTTCAGGGTGTCCCATATCTCTTGAATGTTCCTCTCAAGTATCTTTTTGGCTTTAACAATCTCTTCCATTGAGCTGGTTAATTCTCCCACTTTGTCTTCAAGATCTGAAATTCTATTTTCTGCCTCATTTGTTCTGCTGAGAAGACTCTCTGTTGAGTTTTGGGTTGAAGATAACTTGTCTTTTAGTTCCATTTTAAACTCTGCCTGAGACTGTTTTAATTGCTCCATACCTATTTTTGTTTCTTGAACTGTTTTTCTCAACTCCTCCAAGTGCCTGTTGTGTTCCTGTTCAAAGTGGTTGATTCGGTTTTTTATCTCTTCTCGGATTTCCTCTTTCATAGTATTACTCATGGTAAGAATCATACTCTGAAAGTCGTTATGTTGTGTCTGGCTTTCATGGCGATTTTCTGTGGATTTGTTCTGATCGGAATCCCTCATTATGGGATTGATTTTTTCGGCAGGAGATTGGTCTTCTTGGGTTTTGTTTCTCGTGGATCTGCACTTTGACTTCTACATTGTTGTTTTGTTTTTTAGGACCTTTCAGTTTCTTTTTTTTACTGAATCCACGTAGTTAGTATTGTTACGCTTGCCAGTTATTACTAGTGCTTGCCTTGGATTTGGTATGTCTGTGTATTGTTAGTATTATATCCTAGATGAGGCTACTAGGCTGTTAGTACGTCAGTTAAGTCAGGTTACATTACCAGGGGGTGAGTATTAGTTTGGTAGTGCACTTTTACGATTTAGTTTCTTGATGAAATGTGGGGGTGAGTGGTGTACTCCCTGGAGTTGTATGTTGTGGGGTGGCTGTATGAGAAAGTTGATCTACAGCATTGATACTTTAAAGGATCAGTAAGGTGAAAAGAAAAAGTTTACTTATCTTTGGGCTGGATGAGAAGAAACTCGCCCACGTGATATGATGATTGTAGTGGAGTCCAGATGTATGGCCTGTGCTCCCTTTGTTCCTTAGAATTTTGCTTGAGTTTCCTTTGGGCTCTATTGAATTCTGAGTAGCAGTGTGTCTTCCGTGGACCACATGCGTAGGTCCCCGGTGGGCCAGAAAGGCAGAGGGTCTGATGTTGATGGCCGAGTTCTTCACCTGCGATCTGGGAAGGTGGGCATGGGGAGGGGCAGGGCCCAGGGCAAAGCCGGCTGCACAGTGCGGTGCTGCTGGCCGGGCGGCTCCTGGGTGGGGGGCGGGGTGGGGCTGGGCTGGGCTCTTTTGCTCCCTGGCTCAATGGCAGAATTCTTCACCTGGGATCCAGGGGCGTGGCTAGGCGCATGGGGCAGGAGTGTGCGAGGGGCTTGGGTCCGGGGCGGGGCCCAGGCTAAGCTGCAGTCGGACTGGGTGCTCATCGCTGGGACGTGGGGCTCTGGGGTAGGTGGGGGCTGGGCTGGTCTCTCTCTCTCACTTACCTTGGGCGGCAGGCGGAGGGCGGAGGGCAGAGGGCGGCGGCGGGATGCTGGCGGCCGGCGGGGGCGGGGAGGCGTGGAGGGGGCTGGGATCGTCCGGGCCGGGGGGCGCAGGGCAAGCCGCAGTCGGCCTGGGTGCTCGCCGCCGGGCGCGTGGGGCTCCAGGGTGGGTGGGGGCTGGGCTGGTCTCTCTCTCTCTCTCTCTCTCTCTCTCTCTCTTTCTCACTCACTCACCTTGGGCGGGGGCGGGGCTGCGCTGTGGAGGAGGCTGGGGTCGTCCGGGCCGGGGGGCGCAGGCCAAGCCGCAGTCGGCCTGGGTGCTCGCCGCCGGGACATGTGGGGCTCTGGGGTGGGTGGGGGCTGGGCTCCCCATAGAGATTTTATAGTGGTCACAGATATCTCACAGTTGTCATGGTCCAAAATGGTCATAGAGTTGTCCTAGTGGTAATAGCTCTCAGTGGTCATGGAGCTCATAAAGGACATAGAAAGCTAACAGTTGTCATAGCTCATACTGGTCATAAATGGCTCATAGTGGACAAAGCTCATAGTGGTCAAAGAGGTATCAGTGATAATAGGTCATAGTGCTCGTAGAAAGTTCATAGTGGTGATAGACAGCTTAGTGTGGTCATAGAGAGCTTACCCTGTTCATAGAGAGCTCAAAGTGGTCACAGAGCAGTCACAGTGGATATAAACTGTATACAGTTGGCATAGAGAACTTTCAAATATCACTGTACTCATTCTATGACCACTGTGAGGTCTCTATAACAATGAAGCTCTGTATGACAGCTATGAGCTATGACTACACTGTGCTCTCTATGACAACTATGAGCTATGATCATTATAACCTCTCTAAGACCACTATAAGCTATGACCACTGTGAGCTCTCTGTAGCCACTATGAGGTGTGACTCCATGAGCTCTCTATGACCACTAGGAGCTTTCTATGACCACTATGTGTTATGACCACTGTGAGCTCTCTATGTTCACTATGAGCTTTGAACAACGTGAGTGCTCTAATGGCACTATGAGCTCTCTATTACCACTATGACTATGACCACGTTGAACTCTCTATGACCTCTGTGACCTATGACAACTATGAGCTCTCTATGACCACTGTGAGCTCTCTGCCACCACTATGAGATATGACCCAAGTTAGCTCTTAATGACCACTATGAGCTATGACTATTGTGACCTCTCTATATCAATTTTGAGCTCTCTATGTTCACTGTGAACTATGACCACTGTGAGCACTCCATGACAAATATGAGTTCTCTATAAGTAATATTATCTATGGACACTGAGCTCTCTATAATAAATAAGAGCTATGACCACTGTGAATTCTTTGATGATTATGAGTTCTTTACTATGACTGTGAGCTATGACCACTGTGAGTTCTCTATACTATGCACTATACCATTGTGACCGCTCTATGAGTACTATTGTGGGGGTCCCCAGGATCGCAGCTCCATCCTGCATGCCGGTCCGGCGGGTCCTCCACAAGGGGGATCAAGGAAAGGTGAGTGCACTGTCCACCTGCTCCCAGCCCTCCTTCCTGAGGGCAATCAGATGTGACAGGGAGTCTAATCAAGCAGGAACTCCTTTATTGAAAGTCCATAGCCATCTTATAAAGGCAGAAACTGGAAGGGGAATTCCAGGGTGGGGAAACAGGCAACCAATCATCTTAAAGGTCAAGCCGGCATGCAGGCTGTATGTAGCAAGATTTCTTTAAAACATCCTGAGCTACATCCCCTCTTGTCTTGCTCCATCAAAACATCTTTGTCTAAGCTTGCCAGACCACCCAGGTCACCTCGACTGAGGTCCCCACATATTCCCCTTTTTTGTTTTGTAATGAGGTGGGCTCAAAGGGTTGTTCCTTGAGCAAACCCCACAAGTTCTACCTGTAGCCTTTAAGCATTCTCGGATGATCTATGAGCATAGTAACAAGTATGTACAACTTCCCATAAGTCCCAGTGTGAGTTTTTGTTGTTGCCCTGTCTGGGTTGGCCTTCCCAGTCGAGCAGGTTGGCATAGCACCAGGCATGGCAGCAGATAACTTGGGGAAGTTGCATATGGCCCAGACAATATAGGCCTGCCTGTTATTCCTACATATCCATCCTTTGTGGCAGCCAGAGGGAGCCAGAATTCTTAGTTCTAACCTAGTTGACCCCACCTCAGAGTGGGATCCAGTATAATGGATTGCACATGGCTTGGGTTGGTCACCACCCTCGTGTGGAGCCTTACCCGCCATTGACTGCCAGCCCTGGAAAGACCTCTCCTCTGAAAGGCATGCCAGGATATGTGGCTAGTAGATTAGACCAAGGCCTTATGAGCCTCTAAGCTTGAATCACATCTCTGGGGGTGCCATGGCATGCATGAGCTCTTTGTGACCACTGTGAAATATGATCACTGTGAGGTATCTATAAGAATTATGAGCTGTGACCACTGTGAGCTGCGTTTAACTACTGTGACCTCCTATGAGCACTATGATCTATGACCAGTATGATCTCTCTATGACCTCTGCAAGCTATGACCATTATGAGCTTTCTATGGCAAGTGTGAGCTCGCTATGACCACTGTGAACTCTCTAGGACCACTATGAGGTATAAACACTGTGAGCTCAGTATGACCACTATGTTACCATTGTGACCTCTCTATGATCACAGCAAGCCCTCTTTGACCACTCTGAGCTATGACCACTAGGAGCTCTCTAAGAGCACAATGAGCTATGACACTGTGAGCTCTGAATGAGCGTTATGATCCATGACTGCTGTGAAATCTCTATGGCCACTATGAGCTCTTCATGACCACTATGATCTCTCTTTGACTTCTGTGTGCAAGGATCACTATGAGCTCTCTATAACAAGTGTGAGCTGTCTATAACCCCATGACCTCTCTATCACCACTTAGAGGTATCTATAACCACTATAAGCACCCTATGACCACTCTGTGCTCACTATGGCTATTATTAGTTCTGTATTATCACTATTAGCTGTGACCATTATCACCACATTAAGAGTACTATGAGGTGTGGCCACTGTGAGCTCTCTGTGGTCACTATGAGTGTTCTAAAACCAGTGACCACTCTATGACCACTGTGAGCTCTGTATGACTACTCTAAGCTCTCTATGAGCACTATAACCAATGACCACTATGAGCTCTTTATGACCACTGTGAACTCTTTATGTCAATTATGAACTGTCTATGTTCACTGACAGCTATGACCACTGTGAGTTCTTTATCACTACTTTGAGCTTTCTGTGACCACTGTGAGCTCTTTTTGATCATTGTGACTTATAATCCCTGTGACTTCTCTATGATCACTCTGAGCTCTCTATGATCACTATGATCTATGACCACTGTGAGGTCTTTATGAGGATTATGAGTTCCCATGACCATTATGAGATATGACCACTATGAGCTCTCTATTAGCTCTGTGAGCTCTGTGTGAGAACTGTGAGCTCTCAATGACAACTGTGACCTCTCTGTGACCACTTTGATCTCCTTATGATAACTGTGAGCTCTGTATCACTACTCTCTATGAGTACTATGAACTTAGACCCTTGTGAGCTCTCTGTGACCATGTACTATGAGCAGTTTGAGCTCTTTATGAACACTGTGATCTATGACCAGTGTGAGCTCTCTATGAATGCTATTTCTCTATGACCATTATCAGCTATAACCACTGTGAGCTATCAATGACCATTATGAGAGCTCTATGACTGCTATGAGCTATGACCATTATGAGCTCTCTGTCACCACTGTGAGCTATGACCATTATGAGCTCTCTGTCACCACTGTGAGATATGACCACTATGAGCTCTCTGTGATCACTTTGAGCTATGAACATTGTGAGCTCCATATGACCAGTATGAGCTATCACCACTGTGATCTCTTTATGTGCACTGTGAAATTTCTATGATCACTATGAGCTCTCTAACACCAATATGAGCTATGACCACTATGAGCTCTCTCTGAGCGTTTTGAGTTATGACCATTATGAGCTCTCTATCACCACCGTGATATGATGACTATGAGCTCACTATGAGGAATGTGAGCTCTCTATGTTCACTGCGATCTCTCTATGACCATTGTCATCTCTCTATGAACAGAGTGAGCTCTCTATGACCATTGAGAGATAGCTATGACCACTGTGATGTCTCCATGACGACCGTGAGTCCTATATTAGCACAATGACCTATGAGCAGTGTGAGCTCTCTATGATCACTATGAGCTAAGACCATTATAAGCTATGAGAACTGTGAGTTCTCTAGCTCCTTTATGCACTGTCTATGAGAATCATGAGCTATTACCCCTGTGATTTCTCTATGACCACTATGAGCTATGAACACTGTGAGCTCCATATGACCAGTATGAGCTATCAGCACTGTGATCTCTTTATGTGCATTGTGAGATCTCTATGGAAAGCTATGAGCTACGACCATTGTGAGCTCTTTATGACTACTATGAGCTATGACCACTGTGAGCTCCCTATGTCCACTATGCGCTCTCTATAACCACTGTGAGGTATGACCACTGTGAGGTCTCTATGACTTATGATCACTGTGAACTCTCTGTGACCTCTGTGAGCTCTCAATAACCTCTAGCAGCTATACCACCGTGATCACTCTATGGTTACTATGAGCTCCTAGTGATCACTATGAGCAATGACAACTGTGAAATCTTTATGACCATTATGAGCTATGATGACTGAGTGACTCTATGAGCACTATGAGCTATGACTTCTGTGATCTCTATGGCCACTATGAGCTATGAAAACTGTGAGCTCTCTATGACCACTATGAGTTATGACCATTTTGAGCTCTCTATGATTATGATGACTGATGGGCACTCTTAGTAGTGTATAATCAATATAAGTTATGGGCATTGTGAGCTCTCTATGAATACTATAAGCTCTTTATGAACACTGTGAGTTTTCTATGAGAAATGAGCTATGACCACTCTGAGCTCACTATGAACATTAGTAGCTCTATAAAACCACTGTGAGGTGTAACCATTGTGACCTATGAGCACTCTGATCTCTCTATGAAAACTATGATGAATAACCACTGGGAGCTTTCTAGGATTATGATGAGCTCTCTATGATGAGTATGAGCCATGATCACTATAAGCTCTCTATAATCATCATGAGCACTCTATGACTACTGTGAGCTATGACCACAATGAGGTCTCTATGACAACTGTGAGTTCTCTGTGACCACTGTGAGCTCACTATAGCCAGTTTGAGCTCTCTATGACAACTTTGAGCTATGACCACTCTGAGCTCTCTATGACTACTGTGAGCTGTGACCACTATGAGCTCTCTATGATCACTATGGATTATGACCACTATAAACTATGACCAGTTTGACCTTTCTATGACCACTATAAGCTATGACTACTATTAGCTCTGTATGACCACTATGTGCTCTCTTGAACAATATGAGCTACAACCTTATGAGCATTCAATGAGGATTGTGAGCTATTACTACTATGAGCAATCTATGACTACTGTAAGCTCTCTATGACCACTGTAAGCTATGACCACTATGAGCTCTGTATGACCACTATGAGATATGATCAATGTGAGCTCTCTGTGACCAGTTCTAACTATTCCTACTCTGAGCTCTCTATGAACATTATGAGCTATCTATGACCATGGTAAGCTATAACAACTCTGAGATCATTATGACCACTATGAGCTATGACCACTGTGATCTGTCTATGACTACTATGACCTCTCTATGAACATTATGAGCTATGACCACTGTGAGCTGTCTATGACCACACTGCACTCTCCATAACCACTATCAGCTCTCTATGATCACTGCAAGCTATGTCCATTACGAGCTCTCTATGAGCACTGTGAGCTTTCACCACTATGAACTCTCTATGATAACTCTGAGCTCTCTATGACCAGTATGAGCTATCACGACTGTGAGCTATCTATTTCCATTGTGAGCTCTCTGTGATCACTGTGAGCTCACTATGGCCATTGTGAGCTCTCCACGACGACTATGAGCTATGAACACCGTGAATTCTCTAAGACAACTGTGAGCTGTGACCACTATGAGATCTGTATTAACTCCGTGAGCTCTCTATGAACACTGTAAGCTCTCTATGAATACTGTGAGCTCTGTATGACCACTGGGTTTCTCTATAATCACTGTGAGCTATCTATGACTACTCTGAGTAATCTGTGGCCACTATGAGCTCTTTATATCTTCTTTGAGCTTGGATGACTTTGAGAGTTTTATGCACATTATGAGCTAAGACCGCTATAAGTTCTCTATGATCACTGTGAGTTTCCTATGACCACTGTGGACTATGACCACTACAAACACTCTATGACCACTGTGAGCTATGACTACTATGAGCTCTCTATGACCATTGTGAAATCTTTGACAACTGTTACCTCTCTACAACAACTTTGAATTATGACCTCTTTGAGCTATGACCACTGTGAGCTTTCTATGCCCAGTACAAATACGAACACTGTACTCTTTATGCCCACTATGATCTATGATCACTCTGAGCTCTCTGTGAAAATTATTAGCTTTCTATGACTACTATGAACTATGACCACTGTAAGCTATAACGATTGTGAGGTCTCTATGATCACTAAGAGCTATGAATACTGTGAGTTGTCTATGACCATTATGAGCTCTCTATGACTACTATGAACAATGACCACCATGCATTCTTTATGACTAGTATAATGTGTTACCACTGTGAGCTCTTTTTGACCAGCATAATCCATGATAACTGTGAGCATTCTATGTCAATTATGAACTTTCTATGCCCATTGTGAGCTATGACCATCTTGAGCACTCTCTGGCCACTGTGAGCTCTCTAGGACCACTGTGAGCTTTCTTTGAACACTATGAGCTGTGACAATTCTGAGCTTTGTTTGACCACTATGAGCTAGGACCATTGAGATCTCTCTATTTCCACAAGAGAACTCTGTCATCACTATGACCTATGACCACAATGAACTTTGCCAATTGTGAGCTCAGTATGGACACCGTGAGCTCTCTCTGATCACTGTAGACTACTATGAGCTGTGACCACTGTCAGCTTTCTATGATCATTATGAGTTGTGACAACTATGAGCTCACTATGGCTACAGGGAATCACTATCACCACTATAATCTATTACCACTATGACTTCTATATTACCACTGTGAACTCTCTAGGATCACTGTGAGCTCTCTTTGAATACTATGAGCTCTCTATAACCACCTTGTAATATATGATGACTGTGAGTCTCCATGATTATTTTGAGCTCTCTATGACCACTCTAAGCTATGACCACTGTGAATTCACTATGAACATTATTAGCTCACTATGACCACTATGAGCTTTCTAGGAACACTATGAGCACTGACAAGTGTGAGGTCAGTATAACCAATGTGAGTTCTTTATGACCACTGTACACTCTATGACCACTGTGAGCTCTCTAGACCACTATGAGTAATGACTATAAGCTCTCTATGGCCACAAGAGATCACTATTCCAATGATGATTTATGACCACTATGACCGCTCTATTACCACTGTGAGCTCTCAATGACCACTGTGAACTCTTTATGACCACTGTGACCTCTCTGTTACCAAATGTAAGTTATCTATCTTCACTGTGATCTCTGTATGATGACTGAAAGCTGTCTGTGACAACTGTGAGCTCTCTAGCACTACTGAGTGCTCTATGTAATCACTGTGATATCTCTAGGACCACTCTGAACTCTTTATGAAGACTATGAACTCTCTATGAAGGACATGAACTATGATCACTGTGAGCACTCTAAGACCACTATGAACTATGAAAACTATGTCCTCTATATTACTACTGTAAGCTCTCTATGACTACTGTGAGCATTCTATGACCACTGTGAATTCTCTATGAAGACTATGATCTCTCTTGGATGACTGTAAGATCTCTATAACCACTATGAGTTCTCTATGACCACTGTGTGATCTCTATGACCACTATGAACTGTCTATCAATATGGTGAGCTCCCTATGACAAAAGTGACATCTCTAGGACCTATGTGAACTCTCTATGCATTTAGAGAGCTCTATATGACCACTATGAGCTTTTTGTGACAAATATGAACTACGACCATTGTGATCTCTCTTTGATCACTGTGAGCTGTCTATGTCCACTATGACATATGAGTATTGCGAGCTCTCTATCACCACTATGAACTATAACCATTGTGACCTCTCTATGGACAATACGGATGACAAGCACTGTAAGCTCACTATTTCCACTGTGAACTCTCCCTGAGTACTATGAGCTCGCTGTGGCCATTTTGAACTTTCTATGAGCACTATGAGCTATGATCACTGGGAACTTGATCACTATGAGCTCTCCATGATCACTGTGAGCTTTCTATGACCATTGTGAGCTCTCTATGACCACTATGAGCTCTCTATATGATTCAGTGACTCACTGTGAGCACTCTATGACCACTGAGCTGTGATTACTATAATCTCTCTATGAGCTCTGTGAGCTCTGTATGACAATTTTGAGCCTTCTGTGACAACTGGGAGCACCCTGAGACAACTGTTAGAGCTCTATGACCACCGTGAGCTCTCTGTGACCACAATGAAGTATGACCACTCTGAGCTCTCATGATCTACATAACCTATGACCACTCTGAGCTCTCAATGACCATTATGAACACTGCATGACCACTATGAGCTATGACCATGGTGAGCCCTTCATGATCTCTGTGAGCGTTCCAAAACCATTATGAGCTCTCAATGACCACTGTGAGCTATGACCACTATGAGCTCTCTATGACCACTGTGAGTTCTCTATGACCACTGTGAGATCTCAATGACCACTATGAGCTCTTTATGATGACTATGAGCTCTCTATGTACTATGAGCTATGAGCTATGACTACTCTGAGCTGTCTGTGACAAATATGAGCTATGACTACTGTGAGCTCTTTGGCTACTATGAGCACTTTGACCACTGTGAGGTCTCTATAACCACTGTGAGCTCTCTTTTTACCACTGTGAGCTATGACCACTGTAAGCAATCTGTGCTGTGATCTCTCTGAGCTCTCTATGACCACTGAGAGATCTGTATAACAAGTGTGATTTCTCTGTGACCACTATGAGCAATGATGACTGTGAGCTCACTATGAAATCTGTGAGAACTCTAAGAAAACAGTGAGCCCTCTATGACCACTTTGAAATATCTGACAACTAAGACCTCTCCATGACAACTTTGAATGCTCTATTTCCATTCAGATCTATGGCCGCTATGGCTCTTTGTGACCAATATGAGCTGTAACCACGGTGAGTTTTCTATGACAACTATGAGTTATGACCACTGTGAGGCCTCTATGCCACTATGAGATCACTGTGAACATTATTAGCTCTCTAAGATTACTCTGAGGTATGACCATGGTGAGCTCTGAGGACTCTGTTCTCTCTATGACAACTATGCATTATGACCACTGTGAGCTGTCAAAAATCACTATGACCTTTCTCTCTATGGCAAGTAAAAGCCATGAAAACTGAGAGCTCTGTATGACCACTGTGAGCTCTGTATGACCATGTGAAATCTTTGACGACTGACTGTTTCCTGTCTATGACCACCATGAACTTCTAGGACCACTGCAAACTATGACCACTGTGAGCTCTTTGTGACTTTTATGAGCTATAACCACTGTGATCTCTATGACCACTGTAAGCACTCTATGACCACTATGAGCTATGACCACTGTGAGCTCACTGTGTACATTATTAACCCTCTATGACCACTGTGAGCTCTCTGTGACTACTTTGAGATATGAGCACTGTGAGCTCTCTGTGACAAATATGAACTATGATAACAGTGATCTCTCTATGACCATAATGAGCACTCTATGACCACTGTGTGTTCTGTGAGTTCTCTATGACCACTATGAACTCTCTATGACCCCTATGAGCTCTCTGTGACCACTAAGAGCTTTGATTACTGTGAGCTCTATATTTCCATTGTAAACTCTCTGTGACAACTGTGAGCTCATTATGGCCATTATCAGCTCCCTATGACCACTATGAACTATGACCACTGTGAGCTCTCTATGACCACTGTGAATTGTGACTGCTGTAAGCCCTCTATGACTGCTGTGAACTCTCTTTGACCACTGTGAGCTCTGAATGACAACTGTGAGCTATGTATAACCACTGTGAGATTTTTATGAATACAATGAGCTATGACAACTCTGAGCTCCTATGACAAATATAAGGTATGACAACTTGGACTTCTCTATGAATACTATGAGCTATGACCACTGTGAGCTTTCTATGACCACTATGAACTATGACCACTCTGCGCTCTCTATGGCTACTAAGAGCTCTCTATGACCACTATGAGCTAGGAAAATTATGAACACTCTATGAGCACTGCTAGTTATGACCTCTGTAAGCTCTTGATTACCACTATGAGCTCCCTATGACCACTGAGGGCTATGACCAGTGAGCTCTCTATGACCAGTGTGAGCTATGACAACTATGAGCACTCTATAACCCCTGTGAAATCTTTGATGACTGTTACCTCTCTATGACTACTATGAGCTTTCTGTGATCACTATGAGCTATGACAAGTGTGAGGTCTCTATGACTAGTATGAAATATGATTGTTGTGAACTTTCTATGACCACTGTGAGTTCTCTATGCCAACTATGAGCTATAACCACTATGAGCACTAAATGAAGATTTTTAGCTAACACTACTGTGGCTATTACTACTGTGAGACCTCTTTGACCACTATGCGTTATGAGCAGTGTGAGCTTTGTATAACCATTGTGAACTATGACCACTATGACCTCTCTAATACCACTTTGAGCTCTCTATGAATACTTCGAACTCTCTATGAAGTTTGGCTACTGTGATAACACTATGAACATTAGTAGATCTCTATGACCACTGTGAACTCTCTATGAACACTATGAACTATGACCACTGTGAACTCTTTATGACCGCTACCAGCTCTCTATGTCAAGTATAAGCCATGATCACTGTGATCTCTTTATGTCCACTGTAAGCTCTCCAAACATGTGTGATCTCTTTAGGGGCATTATGTGTTCCTTGTGACCAGTATGAGCTATGACCACTATGAGTTCTCTATGACTGCTATGAAAAATAACCAGTATGAGCACTCGGTCATGACTGTAAGTTCTCTCAGGCCACTGCAAGCATTCTATGGCCACAAGTTTTCTAACTGCACTATGAGATATAACCACTATGAGCTCTCTGTGACCACTGCGATCTATGATCACTGTGACCTTCCTATTACCACCTTGACCTATCCATGAAACCTTTAAGCTCTCTATGACAATTGTGAGCTCTGCATGATTACCTTGAGCAATCTATGAAAACTATGAGCTCTCTATGACCACTATGAGCTATAACCACTGTGAGCTCTCTGTATCCACTATGAGCTATGATTATGGTGAGTTCCCTTTGATCACTTTGAGCTATCTGTGTCCACTATGACTTATGACCATGACGAACTCTCTATAAACACTACGAACTATGACCATTTTCATCTCTCCATGTCTGCTACAAATTCTCTATGACTACTGTGCACTATGACCAATTTGGGCTATGACAACTGTGAGCTCGCTATGACCACTGTGAGCTCCCTATGACCACTGAGCTCTCTATTACTATTCTGATACCTCTGATGACTATGACCTCTCTATGACCATTTTGAGTTCTGCATGACCATTATGAGTTATGACCACTGAGACATTTGTAAGATCAGTTTGAGCTATGAGCACTTTGAGCTCTCTATGACCACTCTGAGCTCTTTATGACAACTATGAGTTTTTTATAACCACTATGATTTCTTTATAACCAATGTGATCTATGACCATGATGAGTTCTGTATGACCACAGTGAGGTTTCTGTGACCACTGTAAGTTATTACCTCTGTGAGCTCACTGTGAATATTATGACCAATGTAAGCTATGACTACTGTGAGATCTCCATGAGCACTATGAGTTATGATGATTGTGAGTTCTCTATTACCATTATGAGCTCTGTATGTCCACTATGTCCTATGAACAGTATGAGCTCTCTATAAACACACTGAGTTATGATCATTGTGAGCACTGTATGGCCACTATGAAGTCTTTTTGACCACTATGAGCTATGTCTCCTATGAGTTCTCTATGACCAATAGGAGCTATGACCACTGTGAGCTCTATATGAACTCTATAAGGTAGGACCACTATTAACTCTGTATGACCTCTGTGAGCTATGACCACTATGCACTCTCTATGATCACTGTGAGTTCACTATGACCACTGTGAGCTCTCTGTGACCACTGTGAGCTATGAATACTATGAGCTCTCTATGACCACTATGATACCTTTGTCAACTGTGAGCTCTCTATGACCACTTTGAATTCTCTTTGACCATTATGAGTAATGACTACTGTGCCCTCTCTAAGACTCATATGACCTATGACCACTGTGAGATTTCTATTACTATTGTGAGCTGTTTATGTCAACTATGAGCTCTCCATAACCACTGTGATTTCTCTATGCATACTGTGAGCATTCTATGACCTTTGTGAGTGGGAAACTTTAGATAAAATGAATAAGAATAAAGAAAACGATGATGCTGGCTGGTTGTTTCTAGCATGTCTCATTAAACTACAAATGAAAAAGGAAGATCTTAGAGAGGAAAATATCCAACTCAGTAAGCACATAAACAACTTAGAAGTTTCTAAGTGTGCCCTAGAAGAGAATCTTCCCTCCAGTAGCAATAGGGCTCAAATTGCTGAAAATCAAATCCAAACTGATTATTAGAGTGACTGACTTACAACGTGAATTAAAATTCCTGCCTCAAAAGGTGTTGGCAATTAAAGTAAAAGCACTGATGGGAAAACAATGGGATTCTGAAAAGTGTGATGCTGATGTGTGGGAGGACCAAAATGACAATGAATACCTTGAACCCTCAAATTCTGATGGGATTATTTCGCCTGAGGAGATAGTCTCCCCTCCCTCAGCAGAAAATGATCCCCACACCCACTCTCTACAGAAATGCTGTTTTCACCTTTGCCACAAGAAAATACTGAAGTTATAGCACACCCACCAGTGACTGCTTCCAGGCCTATAACTAGGCTCAAGGTTAAACAGGCTCCTAAAATTGAAGAGGAGACCCTATAAAGGATTGTGGCCCTCCAGTTAAAATAGGAGCATATGGGGGGACAAGTGATTGATGGAGTTTTGGCTAATGTTAGACTCACAGTAGGTCCACTAGGTTCCCAAACTCATCTTGTGATTATTTCCCCAGTGCCAGAATGTATAATTGGTATAGATATGCTTAGAAGTTGGCAGACCCTCACACTGGTTCCTTGAAATGTGGAGTAAAAGCCATTATGGTTGAGAAGACCAAATGGAAGCCATAAAATTGCCTCTACCAAGGAAAATAGTGAATCAGAAACAGTATCATATTCCTGGAGGAATTACAGAAATTAGTGCCACCATAAAGAACTTGAAGTATGCAGGGGTGGTTGATCCTACTATCTTTCCTTTTAACTCTCCCATTTGTCCTGTGCAGAAGACAGATGCAGCATGGAGACTGACAGTCAATTATTGCAAACTTAATCAAGTTGTGACTCAAATCGCAGCTGCTGTACCAGATGTGGTTTTGTTGCTTGGGCAGATTAACACATCTCTGGATAGGTGGTATGCAGCCATTGATCTGGCAAATGCTTTTTTCTCCATACCTATTCATAAAGATCATCAGAGGCAATTTTCTTTCAGTTGGCAAGGCCAGTAGTATACATTTACAGTGTTACCTCAAGGGTATATTAATTCTCCAGCCCTATGCCATAACTTGGTTCACAGAGATCTTTTTTTTTATTAAAAATTTAATTATACATTTTAAAATTTTTTACCAGTTCCCTCCCTCCCCCCCTCCTCCCCCTCCCCTTCCCCCAGTGCCTCCCCCCCAATTCCCAGCGAGTCCTTTATTGTGTACGCCTAACTCTCCACTGGGTCCTCCTCTCCGATGACATATAAGGACCCAGTGGCATTTCCATAAGCCCTTTCTCTTGTTCCCCTTAAGCATAAGATCACTACTATGGCTGTCAATCCCTTGCCTCCAGGGGTCTCGGTGCCCTTAACAGATGCTAGACTTTATGAGGGCAACAGTGCGCTGGACATTGCGCAGGGCATGCAAAGTCCCATTATGATTGCTTTGGCCCCAACTATTGTTGAGAATCTTGCAAATCGTTGCTCCTCCCATCCTTTTGCTCTTACAATCTTACCGCCCCCTCTTCCGCAAATGTCCCTGAGCTCCAGGATGGGGAGAGATTAGGCTGGCCTAGTTCTATGTGATTGATACAGAGTCTCTGAAGTTCTGGATTGTGGTTGGTTGATTTTCTTTTGCAGTTTTGCTGCTCCTGCAATTCCCTTCACTCCTTTCTGCTGGGCACTGTATGTCATCCCCTGGCCAGAGACAAAAAGCTGTTAAACTGGAGTCTTGTTGTAATAGCACATTCAAGGGTAGATGTAATAAGAGTAGGAAACCTCAGTGAGGGAGGGGTCCATCACCCATTTGCAAAATGATTACTTTTTATCTGCTAGACTATATGCCCTCCCCTTCTGGTGAGATCAGGAAAGAACGTCTGTGAACTTAACCAGGTTTCTCATTACTTATTTGCAGACCTTGATGGAGGCCTATTTTCTCTGCTGTAACATGGTCTCCTCTCTCCTTGTTTCTGGTGTGACCCTCCTAACCCATCTCTCTTGTTCATAATCCTTGCAATTACTGTGTTACATAGGTTTACTTTTGAGTGTCTCAATGTGGGCTGGGTGAGTTTGGTACTAGGAGCCACCTATTAGGGAGTACATACGGCGCTTAATTTTCTGGGTTTGGAATACTTCACTTAATAAAATTGTTTCTAATGACATCCATTTCCCAGCAAATTCCAGTAATTCATCATTTTTGATGGCTGAGTAGTACTCCATTGTATAGATGTACCACAGTTTCCTTATCCACTCGTCAACTGTTGGACATTTAGGTTGATTCCATGACTTTTCTATTGTAAACAGTGCTGCTATGAACATGGTCGTGCTTGTGCTATCGAGGTGAACCTCTGCTGCATGGGGGGTTATTCCCAAAAGTGGGATAGCAGGGTCATATGGCATTTCAATCTTTAATTTCTTTAAGAATCTCCAGACAGCTCGCCAGAGTGGCTGTATGAGCCTGCATTCCCACCAACAATGTAGGAGAGTTCCCCTCTCTCCACATCCTCTCCAGCATTTGTCATTGTTTGTATTGTGGATTTTTGCCATCCTGACCGGGGTGAGATGATATCTCAGGGAAGTTTTGATTTGCATTTCCCTGATGGCGAAGGAAGTGGAGCATTTTTTAAGATAATTGTTAGACATTTTAATTTCATCCCTGATAAAGTTTCTTTGAAGTTCCAGGGCCCATTTTTTAATTGGGCCAGTGTTTTCCTTGGAGTTTAATTTTCTAAGTTTTTTGTGCACTCTGGACAGTAGAGCTCTGTCAGATATGTGGTTAGTGAAGATTTTCTCCCATTCTGTGGGTTGCCTTTGAGCTCGTGTGACAATCTCTTTATCTGAACAGAAGCTCTTTAATTTCACAAGATCCCAACTGTTGAGAGTTGGTAGCAGTGACTGTGCCATTGGATGTCTGTTTAGGAAGTGTTGGCCTAGCCCAATCAGCTCGAGGGAGTTCCCTATCCTTTCAACTATGGTTTTTAAAGTCTCTGGCCTGATATCAAGGTCCTTGATCCATTTGGAATTAAGTCTTGTACATGGTGACAAGTACGGGTCCAGCTTTAATCTTCTGCATGTGGAGATCCAGTTTTGCCAGCACCATTTGTTGAAGATGTTGTTCTTTTTCCATTGGATTCTTTGGGCCCCTTTGTCAAAGACCAAATGGCTGTAACTTTGTGGGCTTATATCTGGGTCTTCAATCCTTATCCATTGATCTGTGTGTCTATTTTGGAGCCAGTACCAGGCTGTCTTTATAACTATGGATTTGTAGTATAGACTTAGGTTTGGTATGGTAATACCTCCAGCTGGGTTCACAGATATCTTGATCGCTTGTCTCTTCCATATATATCCATATATATAGATGATATTATGTTGATTGAATCAAGTGAGCAGGAATTAGCCAGCATTTTGGATTTGTTGGTAAGGCATATGTGCAACAGAGGGTGGGAAATAAATCCAACCAAAATCCAAAGACCTTCTACTTCAGTAAAATTTTTAGACGTTCAGTGGTGTGGGACATGTAGAGATATCCCCTCTAAGTTAAAGGATAAATTGTTGCACCTGGCTCCTCCCACCACTAAGAAAGAAACACAATGTTTAGTGGGCCTTTTTGGATTTTGGTGGCAGGACATTCCTCACTTGGGCATGTTACTTAGGCCCATATACCAAGTAGCTCGGAATGCTGCCAGCTTTGAGTGGGACCCAGAACAAGAGAAGGCTCTTCAGCAAGTTAAAACTGCTGTATAGGCTGCCTTGCCACTTGGACCATATGATCTAGCAGATCCAATGGTATTGGAAGTGTCTGTTGCAGATAGAGATGCTGTTTGGTGTCTCTGGCAGGCTCCCATAGGTGAATCACACTGGAGACCCTTAGGATTTTAGAGCAAGGCCCTGCCATCATCTGCAGACAATTACTCTCCTTTTGAGAAACAACTCTTGGCCTATTATTAAGCCTTATTGGAAACTGAATTTCTGACAATGGGTTACCAAGTTACCATGCAACCTGAGTTACCTGCTGCTGAGTTGGGTGTTATCTGAACCAGCAAGCTATAAAGTTGGATGGGCACAATAGTAATCTTTATCAAATGGAAATGGGACATTGGGGACAGGACCTGAGCAGGTCCTGAAGGCACAAGTAAGATGCATGAGAAAGTTGCCCAAATACCTATGGTTCCTCAGCCTGTTGCAATGCTTGTTCCTAAGCATGTACTTATGGCCTCCTGGGGTGTGCCCTATGTTTGGCTGACTGAAGAAGAGAAGACTAGGGCCTGGTTCACAGATGGTTCTGTTCAATATTCAGGTGACACTCTGAAGTGTACAGCTGCAGTGCTACAAGTCCTTTCTGCAACAACCCTGAAAGACACTGGAGAAGGGAAGTCTTCACAGTGTGCAGAACTTTGGGCAGTGCACCTGATTGTACACTTTGCCTGGAAGAAAAAATGGCCAGATGTGCAATTGTATACTGATTCATGAGCTATAGCCAATGGTTTGGTATGATGGTCAGGGACTTGGAAGAAACATAATTGGAAAATTGGTGAGAATGACATATGGGGAAGCATGTGTATAGATCTCTCCCAATGGGCAGAGGATACAAAGATACTTGTATCTCATGTACATGTTCATCAAAAGATGACATCAGCAGAAGAAACATTCAATAATCAGATGGATAAGATGACCCGTTCTGTGGACAGTGAACCTTTTTACCCAGTCATTCCTGTCATTGTCCAATGATCCCATGAACAAAGTGGACATGGTGGCAGAGATGGAGGTTATTCATGCACTCAACAACATGGACTTCCACTCACCAAAGCTGATTTGGCTACAGCTGCTGCTGAGTGTCAAATCTGCCAGCAGCAGAGACCAACATTGAGTCCTTATATGGAGCCATTCCTCGGGGTGACCAACCAGCAATGTGGTGGTAGATTGACTACACTAGACCACTTCCAAGTGGAAAGGGCAGTGCTTTGTTCTTATTGGCATAGATGCTTATTCTGGATATGGATTTGCCTTTCCTGTATGTAATGCTTCTGCGAAGACTACTTTGCACTTACTGAATGCCTTATTCACCATCATGGAATTCCACACAGTATTGCTTCTGACCAGGGAATTCATTTCATAGCTAAAGAAGTACAGCAGTGGGCTCATGACCATGGAATTCATTAGTCTTACCATGTTCCCCATTATCCTGAAGTAGTTGGCTTTACAGAACGTTGCAATGGCCTTTTAAAGGCACAATTACAGCATCAATTAAGTGGTAATAGTCTGAAGGGATGGGGCAGAAGGCAGTATATGCCATAAACCAGGACCTGATATATGTTATTGTGGCTCCTATAGCCAGGATTCACAGGTCCAAGACTCAAGGGGTGGAAACAGGAATAGTCCCCTTACTATCATTCCTAGTGACCCATTAGGAAAATTTTTGCTTCCTATTCCCTCAAGCCTGTATTCTACTGGCTTAGAAATTTTGGGTCCAGAGCAGGCAATGTTTCTGCCAGGAGACACAGGAACTATTCTTTTGAACTGGTAGCTAAGGCTTCCTTCTGGTTATTTTGGACTTCTGATGCCCTTGAACCAATAGGCTAAGAAAGGAATAACAGTGTTAGGAGGGTGATTGACCCAAACCACCAAAGGGAAATTAGACTGGTTCTTCACAAGGGTGATAAGGAAGAATATGTCTGGAGTCTAGGAGACACACTAGGGAGTCCTTTGGTATTACCATGTCCTGGGATTAAGGTCAATGGGAGTTTACAGCAACCCAACCCAGGAAAGATAGTAAATGATCCAGATCCTTCAGTTATGAAGGTATAGAGCCAAGATCTGAGGGAGTTCTTGCTGAAGGTGGAGGAAATACAGAATGGATAGTAGAAGATGGTTGTTATAAATACCATCTAAGGGGGCTGGAGAGGTGGCTCAGGGGTTAAGCCTCCGCCTTGCAGGCGGAAGGTCCTGAGTTCGGATCCCAGATCCCACGTATAGACGCCAGGTGGAAGCGGGGGCGGCCTGCGCTTCTGGTCCTGGTAGGGCGGAGCCTGTGAATCCCGGGGCAGAAGGAGGTGGAGGCGTCCATGGTGGTTCGCAAATTCGTCCGTGGTTCTACACATACACAGGCACACACACACACACACACACACACACACACACACACACACACGCGTGTGAATATACACACACACATGTGCACAGTTGAATAAATAATAATAAAAAAATATATAAATACCATCTAAGGCCACATAATCAGTTACAGAGATGAGGATAATAGTTGCTATACTGTCAAGAATAGGCTTGTGCATGTGCACATACTCTAAGAAGATATTTGTGCTATGTAATGTAATGTTATTTTGTAGTTATGTGATGAAATGTTATAATCTACATTATGATATTGTGTTATGGAACACAAAAGACTAAGCATTTCCCAAGGGGCATTGTCATTAATCTTGTAAAAATAATGTGTGTGCGATTGTATGTGGGTAGCTATATTACGTTAGGTGGAATTATGAATTTTATTGTTTTAACTTCGAGATTTTTAATGGCCTAAGGAAATGTGATTTGTTGTCAAGGTGACAAGGAGTGGACTTAGGATAGTTAAGCCTGGGTGTCAACTTGACGCATCCGGTATTAACTAAGATGGGCTGAGATCACCATTGGAAAGGATCAACTGAGACAACTTGATAGGATTATAACTGCCCTAGATCCTATTAGGACCTCCAAAGCTCTCATAGGACCCTTCCAATATTGCATCATATAAAAAGGAGCCAACAAAGAGAACAGATGCCTTCTTACAGCTATATTAGGAATCAGTCTTCCTTCTGGCTGCCTGGTTTCTTTGACCTTCTAGCCTTCAGCTAGACTAAGACTCTAGGAGTTCTCCAGCCTTCAGCCATTATGCACTTGATTACAGAACTGAGTAGTTAACTATTAACAGCCATTGTTGAACTACCTCGGCTACTGGCAGCCTTTGCTGGACTACCTCAGCCACATCTATATGCCAACTCAATAAATTTCATACACACACACACAATCATTCTGTGAATTCCAACACTCTAGAGAACTCTAATACATAGCCTCATTGTTTCATTACTCACTCACCTTTAAAATCATAGCCTCAATGTGACATCACACCCTCATCACTGACCTCCTACCTGGACTCACTATGACACAACAGCCTCACCACTGATCTCACTGACTCACTGAAACATGACAGCCTCTCTGTGACATCACAGTGTCATTATTGACATCACAAACTCACTGTGATGCACAACTTCCCCTCTGACATCACACCCTCACAGTGACATCCCAGCCTCATTGTGATATCACAGCCATACCGTTCCATCAAAGCATCACTGTGGCATAAAGCTTCACCTCTGACATTACACCCTTACTGTGACATCAGCCTGACCACTAACATCACAGCCTCACTGTGCCATCCAAACCTCTCCAGTGACATCACAACATCACTCTGTCATCAAAGCCTCACTGTAATGTCATAGCCACACTGTGTCCTCACAGCCTCACTGTGACATTACAACCTGACAGTGTCATCACAGCCTCACTGTGCTGCATCCTTATCAGACCAATCTGGTAGACAAGGTCTCAGTTTGGAAAAGATTGATTCAAAGAAACATTCTTGGAAAAAGGATATATCATTATTTGAAATAAATGAGAAAAATAAGTAAAGTACGGGAATTGTCAGGCCTTGGTGTTTCTGCCCAGTTGGGGCCTAAAGCCTGCTCTTTAGGTAATGTCAAAAGTAATCCCCATGAACAGGTATTAGGAATTCTTCCCTATGTATTTTTAAGTATTTATTATTATTATTAATTTAATTGTGCATGTGTGCACGTGTGTGTGTGTGTGTGTGTGTGTGTGTGTGTGTGTGTGAGTGTGTAGAACCACGGGTGAATTTTGGAACTACCATGGACCACCTCCACATCCTCTTTGTTTACTCTGCCTGGAATTCACAGGCTTCACCCTCCCAGGCCAGAAATGCAGGCCGCCCCTGCTTCCACCTGGCATCTATACATGGGGTTTAGAGTCTGAACTTAGGACCTTCTGCCTGCAAGGCAGAGGCTTAACCCCTGAGCCACCTCTCTAGCCCCCTCCCTAGATATTTTAAGTTTTGCCTCTGGCAGGAGGAATTCTTCTGGGAATTGGGTGTGCTTTCTACCTGTTCTTAGGTTTTTTGGGACTAGCTTCCTGCTCTCTGATCTAGAGAAACAGCCTCCTTCTAACTTTAAATCAAATTGCAACTAGAGATTTTATGTTTAGTCACCCACAGTAAGTAGACTTGTTAGCTGAATGTATACACTGATTTTTTTTTTTTTGCTGTTTTTTTATTTCCACTCATACAAACATAACAGGTACACCGGTCCCCCCTCCCTCCAACCCTCATCCCCTTGTGCCCCCCTCCCCTCCTCCTTTTCTCCCCATCTCCCTGTGCCTCCCCCTCCCATTCCTGGAGCTTCCTTTAATGTGCATGCCAAACTCTCCTCTGGGTCCTCCTCTCTGATGACGTACAAGGACCCAGTGGCATTTCCCTGAACCCTTTCCCGTGTTCCCCTTAAGTATAGGAACACTGCTGTGGCTGCCAATCCCTTGTCTGCAAGGATCTTGGTGCCTTTAGCTGATGCTAGACTTTGTGAGGTCAATAGTGTGTTGGACATTGCGCAGGACATGTAAAGTCCAATTATGATTGCTTCAGCCCTAACTTGTATGGAGTATCTTGCAAATCATTGCTCCTCCCATCCTTTTGCTCTTACACTCTTACCGGCCCTTCTTCCGCAAATGTCCCTGAGCTTCAGGATAGGGAGAGATTAGTCTGGCCTAGTTCTAGGTGGTTGATACAGAGTCTCTGAAGTTCTGGATTGTGGTTTGTTAATTTTCTTTTGCAGTTTTGCTGCTCCTGCAATTCCCTTCACTCCATCCTGGTGGGCATTGTATGTCACCCCCTGGCCAGAGACAAAAAGCTGTTAAACTAGAGTCTTGTGATAAGAGCACATTCAAAAGTAGATGTAATAAAAGTGGGAAACCACAGTAAGGGAGGGGTTTATCACCCATTTGCAAAATGGTTACTTTTTATCTGCCAGACTATATGCCTTCCTCTTCTGGTGAGATCATACCCCCCAGGAGTAAATGATCAGGAACAAAAGTCTGTGAACTTAACCAGATGTCTCATTACTTATTTGAGTCCTTGATGGAGGCCTATTTTCTCTGCTGTAACAAGGTCCCCTCTCTCCTTGTTTCTGGTATGGCCCTCCTACCCCATCCCTCCTGTTCATAATCCTTGCAATTACTGTAGGTATTACAGAGATTTTTCTTTGAGTGTCTCTAGGTGGGCTGGGTGGGTTTGGTACTAGGAGCCACCTATTAGGGAGTACATACGGAGCTTAATTTTCTGGGTCTGGGATACTTCACTTAATATAATGAATGTTTCAAAGTAGATTTTCCCTGGTTTATGTATAAACATCAAATGTATGGGTGAGGGACTGTAAACTAGCTAGTCAAATTCCAGAGGGAGGAACCTTCCTGCCAGAGGAAAAACTTAATTGACACAGGGAGAGCCCCTAGCACCAATCAATTTCCCATTAAGATGTTAATGTGTCACTTCCCAGCCAACAGGCTGTAGGTCAGAACCAGACAGAAACACTAAGGCAGGCAGTAACACTAAGGCCTGACTATCCCCTTATTTTCCTTATTTGTATTATTTATATCAAATAATGTCATGTCCTTTATTCATAAATTGTTTCCTTGAAAAAATATTCTGTCATGCTAGACCTTTTCAAAACAGCATGTTGGATAAGAACACAGCACTAACCTCTAAAATCATAGCATTAGTGACACCAAAGACATCCTGCCTAGCTTCGCTATAACACCGTAGCCTCATTACTGATATCTCAGGCCCATGGTCACAGGACAGCCTCAATAGTGACACCACAGACTCACCAGTAACATCCCAGCCTCACTGTGACATCTTAGCCTCATCACTGAAATCAGCCTTACTTCTGACATCACAGCCTAACCACTGAAATCTCAGCTGAACTGTGATGTCATAGTCTATCACCACTGATATCATAACCTCATTGTGATATCACAACCTCAGTTAACATCACTGCCTCACAGTGACATCACAGCCTCTCCTCTGACATCGCAGCCTCTGTGTGACTGCATAGTCTCACCACTGATGTCCTAACCTCACTGTGAAATCCAAGCATTACCCCTGATATCACAGCCTCACTGACATCTCATAGAATCAGCCCTGACACTAGAGCCTCACTGCAACATCATATCCTCACAGTGACCTCACAACCTACCCACTGACACCACAGGCTCACATCATAGCCTCATTGTTACATCTGTCTTGCCACTGACATCACAGCCTCACTGTGACATCACAGCTTCCAGAGTGATGTCACATCACAGTGACATGACTGCCCACAGTGACATACAACCTTCACGGTGACATCACAACCTGTGTGACATCACCCTCTTACAGTGACAGCACAGCCTTACCTGTGAAATCAGCATCACTACTCACATTAGAATACTGACATCACTGACACACCAGTGACAACACAGCCTTTGACATCATAACCTCACATGTGTCACTGTCATATAATAGTTTTACCACTGATGACATAGCCTCACCAGTGACATCATAGACTCACTATGACATATTTCTCACCACTGACATTCCAGCCTTATTGTGACATCACACCTTCGCCACTGACATCACAGCCTCATTGTACCATTAGCCTCATCACTAACATTATAGCCTCACAGTGCCAAAAAACCTCTCCAGTGACATCACAACAACACTGTGTCATCAGAACCTCAATGTGGCATCATAGCCACACTGTGTCCTCACGGCCTCACAGTGACATTACAACCTGACAGTGCCATCACTGTCTCACTTTGACATTACAAACTCACTGTAACATCAGCCTTGCCACTGACATAATAGCCTCATGGAGATGTCACATACAAACCTCTACATAGTGTCACTGTTACATCAGCCTAAATGTAACATCACAGCATCACCACTGACATCATAGCCTCATTGTTACATCAGCCTTGCCACTGAAATAACAGTCTCATTGTGAGCTCACATCCTCAACTGTGACATCATCATCTCCCTGTGACATCACAGGCTCACTATGTCACCACACCACACAGTGACATCAAAGTCTCACGGTCACCTCATAGCCTTACTAGTGACATTCCAGCCTCAGTGTGACATCATACCCTCATTATTCACACCAGCCTCATACTGATCGCAGCCTAACCACTGAAATCACATACACTCTGTGATATCATAGACTGACTCCCCTAACATCTCAGCCTCACTGTGATATCACATCATTACTGGAGACAACACAGCCTCACTGTGACATCACAGCCTCACCTCTGAGGTTATAGCCTTACTGTGTCATCACAGCCTCACTATGACATCACAGGCTCACCACTGAAACCATTGCCCTAATGTCACATCCCAACATCAACTCTGATCTTAAAGCTTCACTGTTTCATCATAGCCTCACTATGACATCACAGGCTCACCTCTGAAATCATAGCCTCAATATGACCTCACACCGTCATCGCTGACATACTGACATCTTATCTAGCTTCACTATGGCAACACAGCCTCATGACTGATCTCACAGGCTCACTGGAACATGACAGCCTCTCTGTGACCCCATGGTGTTGCTACTGACTTCACAATCTCTGTGACATCACAACTTTCCCAGTGATATCACAGCCTTATTGTCACGACAGCCACAACTTGCCATCAAAGCATCGCTGTGACATAAAGCTTCAATTCTGACATCATAGCCTCACTGTGACATCATAGCCTCAGTTTGACACAATAAACTCACTGTGACATTAGAGCTTCACCAGTTACAATACAGGCTCACCAATGACATAGACTCCCTGTGAATGCACAGTCACTGCTGACATCACAACCTCACTGTGACATCACAAACTCCATCATAACCTTACCAACTGCCTGTGACATCACAGTCTTATGGTGAAACCACAGCCACATGGCAACATCAAAGCCTCACAGTGAAATCACAGCTTCACAAGTGATATGCTAGCCTCACTGTGACATCATAAGCTCATCAGTCACATCAGCATCATTGTAATATCACAGCCTAACCACTGAAATCACATCCTGACAGTGATGTCATAGTCTCACTCCACTGATATCACATCCTCCCTCTGATATCAAGGCATCACTGCTAACAACACAGTCTCACTGAGACCTCACAACCTCACCTCTGAGGCTATAGCCTCACTGTGACATGACAGCCTCACTATGACATCATCACAGGCTCACCTCTGAAATCATTGCCCAACTGTGACATCACAGCATCAACTCTGAAGTTACAGCCTCACTGATTCATCACAGCCTCACTATGACATCACAGGCTTACCTCTGAAATCATATCCTCAATGCGATATCACACCCTCATCACTGACATCCTACACTGTCAGATTCCACAACAAGGAATGCATAGGGGGCTACACAGACCAGCTGGGCAGGTCCTGGGGCTGAGCGGGATGATGAGTATGGATGGCCAGGCCCCCCCCTCACCATCAGGGAGAGACACACCAGGCTGGGAGACCTGTCGAAGGAGGATCTCATTTATTGGGGGTAACAAAACAGTTTATATTGACAAAGGACCACAGAGCGGGAAATCATCAGTCAATTGTGTCAAAGGTCAACACAAATCCAGACTCTAGAAGTCAGGCTGAATGTAACTCAGTACGGAAGGCAGGTCAATACCTGAAAGCCAATTAGGGCTCTCTGTAATGTGATCAGAATTACACTCAGGACACTAGCTCTCAGCGCCATCTTTAGTCCCATGTACTGGGCAATGCCCTGGGTAAATCCTGGGTGGGCCCAACATCTCCCCCTTTTTGTTTTAGTAGAGACTATATTTTACAATTAACTATATGTATGGCCAATGACCCATAAGTCTCAGCATGAGTTTTCACTGTTGTCCTGTCCTAGTTTGTCTTCTCAGTCAGGCAGGTTGGCATCAGCACAAGGCATGACAGCAGGTAGCTTGGGGAAGTTGCATGTGGCTCACACACAGTACAGGACTGCCTAGTCTGTTATTAGACCAAGGCCTCACAAGCCTCCAAGCTTGAATCATGTCTCTGGGGGGCCATGGCATGGATGTTCAAGGGCCATAAACATCTGTAGCGTTGTCTCGTGGATGGAATGCTGCTGAGAGATGTGCTGAGAAAACACTTAAGTGATATAATTATTAAAGGAACAATTTTTCTAGATGTTACATCAAACCCAGATTGACTCCACCTTGGTTTAGGCAAGGTATTAATTAGGCCATCTTGAGTTAGGTCAGGTCTATAAATATTATGGTTAGCATCTTCTTAGAGCACACCATGGATAGTTTCCTGATAGAAGGTTAGGTGGATAGGCTTCCCAGTGTCTTTGGAATCAATTCAAGTTGTCCTTTTTTAAAATTTAAAATTTAAAATGTTGATAGTAAATAATACCAACCATAGCTGTTGGTGTGGGCTTACCCCCTTTTTTTGTTTTAGTAGTTGGGCCTTTAATTTAATTGGATATGGGGTCATCTAGCAGAGGGGGATGTCTTTTTTGGAATTGTAAAGACCTTAAGACCTTCAAAGACCTTGAGAGACCCAGCATGGCTGTTCTAAACCTGCCTACTTTGCCCCTTAACCTATTTGAGGACCCAGGCTGCTCAAGGGATGAGGGGCGATGACCGTTCTTTCACTACTTCCTGCTGAGAAGGGATGATGAAAGTGAAAACAGCCTTGTGGCCTCATCTAATGTTCTTGGATAGTCTAGAAGTCTTTGACAGATGGCTTTATTACTTTAAGGTCCCTTTAAAAGAGACAAAACATAGGTTAAACTTCTAAGATCTACACAAGGATTAAACCACTGCAACTGGGAAGGCACATGGCATAAACCAAATAAGCTCAGTAATCTTATTGTGGGTACAGGCAAGAGTTAGTAAAGAAAATCTGTTACCTCACCTGGAATAGTCATTGTCTTTGTCTGGTGTAAAACCAAGAACTAATCTACATACTGAAGACCTTTTCTTCTGGCAGCTGTGAATGTCTATGATCACATTTTAAAACCTGTTTAAACCATGTGAATTGCCTATTTTGTTTTATTAAACGAGGGAATTCATTAAGCATATAAGGAATCTCAGTAGTTACTTTGTGAGTGACTGATGAACCTGTCATTTTCTTGATCATTAACATTTTAATAAAATCAAAGATTGATAAAAGCCTAGGAAAGAAGTTGAGCACTGGAATTTTATGCTCCCAAGTCTAGAAACAAAGAGGCTTCCCATTGCATGTAAACCCCAAGGTTCTCATGAGATGCTCAACCTGGCATTTTGGGCCTTCTTTCTCTGGATATCAGAGGCAAACTCCTTTTTCCCATTAGAGGGAAATTTAGAGCTTCAGGCAATATTGTTGGTCCCCACCAGAGGACTTGACCCCTGGGCCCTGGGTTCAGGGGGCAATCTTCCTCTAGTGGAGATTCCCATAGTTGTGACATAGGCCATACTAAAGCTTCCTGTGCTTGCAACCATCTCAAAGCACCCAGTCTGGTCATATTCAAAGCTTCTTTTTTATCTCTCCCCTGTTGGAAGGGGTCCTGGGTTGTCTGCTTGGGCATGCCTATTGGTTTTCTATCTATCTCCTTAGACAAATGTCAAGTTTTGATTTCTTTGTTTTGTGGCTCTTTCTCTTATCTGTCCTTTCTCCATAGTAAGTCTTAGATCACTTGTCCTATTTTAAAGTCCTTAAAATGTTTTAAACATAGGATTTTACCTCCAAGACAGAAATGAAAGTTTTTCTGATGGTGGACTACTTAATCGCAGTGCTCTAATCTCTCCTTTGCAGATGACGATGTTATCCTCCAGAGGGGGCCCTATTTTTTTTTTTAATAGATGAGGAGCCTGTCCTCTAGATGGGAGTTTGGCTGATGTGGGAGCTAGATGATATTTCTTTTCCACCTTAGTTTCTCTAGGGCATTTTTTATTACAAGATAAAGCTTTTCCTGAGCTACTAGCTGGTGTTTTTGGTACAGATCTCTAATCTCTTAATTTTCTGTCATTTGTTTGTCATTGTTTGTCTAGTTGGATGGTATTATAACTTAAAGACTTTGCTCTTGTCTAAGATGTAAACAAGGCATTTTTGAGAATATACTATAAGTTGACTCTCTTTCAGGTTGGCAGGACTAAGCATTTGTATTTTATAGTTAGTCCCTGGACACAGGAAGGGGAAATCACTCCTTTGGCTTCAGTTTAGTGTACCTGGACTTGAGGAAAGGACACATGGGTCATCAGAGTTTTGCCAATCACTATATAAATGCAGCGACTAGATTTTAATCTGAACCCACTCTAGATTCTATGTTATCACCATGGAAACACAGAACTGGCCCAATTGCAACCATGCCATTGTGGGGAGCACAGGTGTAATAGGTTTCCCACCTCAGGCTGACATTCATTCACACATTCACACAGAGGTTAAAACATTCCTCCCAAATTTTAAAGGTGCCCTTTTCCTCCCCCTCCAGGAATAGCCTGTTTGCTTTTACTGTGAGATCCAGGATTTGGGCAGGGCCTTGGCTTTTCCTGAACAGAGGCCTGCTTGGGTTGCTGCAGGCCCTAGTCTCAGACCTTCCCTAGGGCTGAAAGAGTGATATGCACACTGTGCTCTTGGCCCCTCCAATGAGTTTCCCGTCACCCTTGAGAAGTTGGGATTCTATGAGTAACCAAATTCCTGCTTAATCAAAACAGACAATTGAAATACATTTGAATATATGAAGCTTAATTCTTTTTTTTAAATTATCTCCGCTCATACAAACTTAATAGGTACACCAGTTCCCTCCCTCCCTCCCTTCTCCTCCCCCCACCCTTCTGTTCGCCTTCCCTTTCCTCCCCAACCCCCAGTGCCTCCCCTTCCCCAATCCCTGGAGAATGCTTTAATGTGCATGCCTGACTGTCCTCTGGGTCCTCCTCTCCAATGACATACAAGGACCCAGTGGCATTTCCCTGAACCCTTTCCTGTGTTCCCCTTAAGCATTGGAACACTATTGTGGCTGTCAATCCCTTGCCTCCAAGGATCTTGGTGCTTTTAGCAAATGCTAGACTTTCTGGGGACAATAGTGTGTTGGACATTGCACAAGGCCTACAAAGTCCAATTATGATTGCTTCGGCCCTAACTTGTATGGAGTATCTTGCATTATCATTGCTCCTCTTGTGCTCTTACACTCTTACTGGCCCTTCTGCAAATTTCCCTGAGCTTCAGGATAGGGAGAGATTAGGCTGGCCTAGTTCTAGGTGGTTGATATAGAGTCTCTGAAGTTCTGGATTATGGTTTGTTGATTTTCTTTGGTGGTTTTGCTGCTCCTGCAATGCCCTTCACTCCGTCCTGATGGGTATTGGATGTCACCCCCTGGCCAGAGATAAAAAACTGTTAAACTAGAGTCTTGTTATAAGAGTATATTCAAAGGTAGATGCAATAAAAGTAGGAAATCACAGTGAGGAAGGGATCAAACACCCATTTGCAAAATGGTTACTTATTATCTGCCAGACTATATGCTCTCCTCTTCTGGTGAGATCACACCCCCTCAGTTGTAGATGATCAGGCACGAAAAGTCTGTGAACTTAACCAGATGTCTCATTGCTTACTCAGAGTCCTTGATGGAGGCCTATTTTCTCTGCTGTTACGTGATCCCCTCTCTCCTTGTTTCTGGTGTGGCCCTTCTACCCAATCCTGCCTGTTCATACTCCTTGGAATTACTGTATTACAGAGATTTATCGTCGAGTGTCTCTAGGTGGGCTGGGTGGGTTTGGTACTAGGAGCCACCTATTAGGGAGTACATATGGCACTTAATTTTCTGGGTCTGGGATACTTCACTCAATATAATTGTCTCTAATGACATCCATTTCCCAGCAAATTCCAGTACTTCATCATTTTTTATGACTGAGTAGTACTCCATTGTATAGATGTACCACAGTTTCCTTATCCACTCATCAACTGTTGGACATTTGGGTTGATTCCATGACTTTTCTATTGTAAACAGTGCTGCTATGAACATGGTCGTGCTTGTGCTATCGAGGTGAACCTCTGCTGCATGGGGGGTTATTCCCAAAAATGGAATCACAGGATCATATGGCATTTCAATCTTTAATTTCTTTAAGAATCTCCAGATGGCTCGCCAGAGTGGCTGTATGAGCCTGCATTCCCACCAGCAATATAGGAGAGTTCCCCTCTCTCCACATCCTCTCCAGCATTTAGTGTTGTTTGTACTGTGGATTTTTGCCATCCTGACCGGGGTGAGAAGATATCTCAGGGAAGTTTTGATTTGCATTTCCCTTATGGCTAAGGAAGTGGAGCATTTTTTAAGATATTTGTTAGACATTTTGATTTCATCCCTAGTAAAGTTTCTTTGAAGTTCCAGGGCCCATTTTTTAATTGGGCCATTAGTTTTTTTGGTGTTTAGTTTTCTAAGGACTTTGTGCACTCTGGATAATCGAGCTCTATCAGATATGTGGTTAGTGAAGATTTTCTCCCATTCTGTGGGTTGCCTTTGTGCTCAAGTTGCAATCTCTTTATCTGAACAGAAGCTCTTTAATTTCACAAGATCCCAACTGTTGAGAGTTGGTAGCAGTG
This sequence comes from Typhlomys cinereus, assembly GCA_023101885.1. Classification (NCBI taxonomy): domain Eukaryota; kingdom Metazoa; phylum Chordata; class Mammalia; order Rodentia; family Platacanthomyidae; genus Typhlomys; species Typhlomys cinereus. The sequence continues at coordinate 584,857 of JALPQD010000776.1, forward strand.
ACTGTACCATTGGATGTCTGTTTAGGAAATGTTGGCCTAGCCCAATCAGCTCGAGGGAATTCCCCACCCTTTCAACTATGGTTTTTATAGACTCTGGCCTTAAATCAAGGTCCTTGATCCATTTGGAATTAAGTCTTGTACAAGGTGACAAGTACGGGTCCAGTTTTAATCTTCTGCATGTGGAGATCCAGTTTTGCCAGCACCATTTGTTGAAGATACTGTTCTTTTTCCATTGGATTTTCTGGGCCCCTTTGTCAAAGACCAAATGGCTGTAGTTTTGTGGAGTGAAGCTTAATTCTTAATCTCTAATTTCTGAGGCTCAATGTCTTTTTTTCTATAGCATGGAAGAAGTGTAATGTATAACATTTTCTTTTAATCACATTTCTAATTTTTAATCTTTTTTTAGACCCAACACTCCATAAACCTTTATAGCATACTTTAACATCCTTTTAAGTAACCAACTCAAACCTCCTGTACACATTTTAATTTTTTATGTGAGATTTTTTTATTTTATAAACCTTATTTTAAACCTTTTGCACATTCAAGTACCATATATTTTTTTCATATTTTTTATCCTACTTAATGGTTCTCCTGTTGCTTTTACATCAGATATCCTGTAAAAAAAAGTCCTTTAAAAGAATTAATAACAGACCCCATCTTAAAAATCACAATATCTGAATTAAGTTAGCAAGATTGTAGAGAACATAGGTGTACACTTGAATTAGGAATCAGACTTGTCCCCCAAAGAAGGGAGCTTATACTTACCAGCAAAATGAAGAAATTCCAATGAATTTTTCAGAAATCGGTTTTTCTTTTTAGCTGTTAGATATGTTAACATTACATATGGGAAAAACGTTTAAAGGAATTACAAAAGTGATGTCATCAGATTCTAGGTAAAAACACAATATCACCTTTTGTGAAGCTTCATAAAAACCATGATAAAACAAGATAATTTATTTTATTATTTTTTTAATTTATTTTTCTGCGCATACAAACTTAATAGGTATCCTTGTCCCTTCCTTCCCTCCACCCCTCCCTTTACCTCCCTTCTCTCTCCCCCCTTTTTCCCTTCCTTTCCCCTATCCCTCCCTTTCTCCCAGTGCCCCCTCCCCCCATTTCTGAAGCATCCTTTAATGTGTATATCAAATTTCCCTTTGGGTCCTCCTCTCTGATGAGGTATAAGGACTCAGTGGCATTTCCTAGAACTCTTTCTTGTTTTCCCCTTAAGTATAGAAACACTATTGTGACTGTTAATCCCTTGCTTCTAAGGATCCTAGTGCCTTTAGTCCATGCTAGACTTTGAGGGGTCAATTATATGTTGGTCATTGCACAGATCATGCAGAGTCCTATTATAATTGCTTCAGCCCTAACTTCCTTTGGCAAATTTCCCTGAGCTTCAGGATGGGGAGAGATTAGGCAGGCCTGATTCCAGGTGGTTGATAAAGAGTCTCTGATGTTCTGAATTATGGTTTTTCAATTTTTTTTCAGTTTTGCTGCTCCTACAATGCCCTTGGCTCCACCCTTGGATGCCCTTGGATGTCACTCCCTGGCCAGAGATAAAAAGCTGTTAAAATAGAGTCTTATTATAAGGATAGATTCAAAGGTAGATGGAATTAGAGTAGGAAACTGCGGTGAGGGGTGATTCAGTCTCCCATTGCAAAATGGTTACCTTCTATCTGCCAGACTGTATGCCCTCCCTTTCTGGTAAGATCATACCCCATCAGTTGCTATTGACCAGGAAGGACAGTCTGTGAGCTTAACCAGATGTCTCATTACTTACTTGCAGTCCTTGATGGTGGCCTATTATCTTTGCTGTAGCATGATCCGCTCTCTCCTTGTTTCTGGTGAGGCCCTCCTTCCCCTTCTCTCCTATTCATAATCTTTTCAATTACTGTAGGTATTACAGAGATTTTTCTTTGAGTGTGTCTCTATGTGAGTTTGGTACTAGGAAGTACATACAGCGCTTAATTTTCTATGTCTGGGATACTTCACTCAATATAAAAAACAAGATATTTTAGTCAGTACATACTCAGGCCTTTTGATGTTCATTTTTAAGTGTGCACGTGCATTTAAATTGGGCATGCCAAATAATGAACAAAGTCAAATGCAAAATGTGTTTATAAGTGCACAGTAAAATCTGAAGTGGCCACAACTATTATTTTAAAACATAAAACACACATATTTTATAGGAAATTTAGGTAACCAAGGAAGACGGAACTTTTTAAAGAAACCCTTTATTATTACAGGGAACATACAGAGAACAACAGTCAGTTTTATGGTCCCCCCCATTGGATGAGGGACAAAGCCTTTTTTAAAATCAAGCTTTAGACAAACATAAACAGAAGAAGCTCCAACCAGGGTCTAACACTACATCACATACACACCTCTGATGTAGCCTCACTGTGACATCACAGCATCACCACTGACTTCATAGCCTCACTGAGAAATAAGCCTTGCCACCGACATCACAGTCTCTTTGTGGCCTCACAGCCTCCACCATGACATTACAATTCCCTGTGACATCACAAGGTCACAGTGACACCACATCTACACAGTGACACCAAAGCCTCATGGTGGCATCACCGCCTTTCCAGTGACATTACAGCCTCACTGTGACTCCATACCCTCATCACTCACATCAGTCATATTCTGATATTACTGCTTAAACAATGAAATCACATCCTCACTGTCATGTCATAGCCTTGCTCCACTGACATCACAGTCTCACTGTGGTATCACAGTATCATTGGCGACAACATAGCCTCACTGTTACATCACGGCCTCATCTCCGAGGTTATAGCTTCACTGTAACATGACAGCCTCACTATGAAATCATAGGCTTACCTCTGAAATCATTGCCCAAGACATAACAGCATCACTCTGATTTATATCCCCACTGTTTCATCACAGCCTCACTATGACTTCACAGGCTCACCTCTGAAATCATAGCCTCAATGTGACTTCACACCCTCATCACTGACATCCTACCTATGACACCACAACCTCACCACTGACCTCACAGGCTCACTGAAATATGTCCGCCACCCTATGACACCACACTGTTGCTATTGACATCGCAACCTCATTGTGACATCACAACTTCCCAAGTAACATCTCATCTTCACAGTGACTTCATAGCCTTATTGTGACATCACAGCCATACCATGCAATCAAAGCATTACTGTAACATAAAACTTCACCTGTGACATCATAGCCTCAATCTGACACCACTACGTCATTTTGAAACAATAAACTTGCTGTAACATTAAAGCCACCCCAGTGACAATACAGCGTCATCAATGACAAAGTCTCCCTGTGAAGGCATAGTCACTGCTGACATCACAACTTCACTGTGCCAACACAGTCACACTGTGACATACAGCCTCACTACTGATGGGACAGGCTCACTGTGATATCACAGCCTCACCAGTGACTCTACAGCCTCATGGTGACTTCACAAACTCACTGTGGAATCACAGCCTCACTGTTATATCACATTTTCAATGTGACATCTCAGCTTCATCTCTCACATCAGTCTCACTTATGAAATCACAGCCTTACCACTGATGTTAGAGCTGCACTGTGACATCACAGCCTCACTGTGACATCACATCCCGACTCTAACATCACAACCTTATGATGACATTACAGCCACACTGTGACATCACAGCCTCAACACTGGTATCCTACCTTACTATGACACCACAGACTCACCACAGTTAGCACAGGCTACACTGACATGACAGCCTTAGCAGTGACATAATAGCCTTTGACATCCTAAACTGACACCACAGCCTCACATGTTACATCATTGCCTCATTGTGACATCAATCTCCGCAGTGACATCACACCCTCACTGTGACTTCACAGCCTCACTGTCACCTCAGTCTATCCTGTTATATCATAGTCTCATCTGTTCAAATATAGTCTCATGATGAACTCAGCCTTGCCACTCACATCACATCTTCCATAGTGACCTTACCTCCTCACTGTGACATCACCACCTCTCTGTGATGTTATCACCTCACTGTGACATCACAGCCTCACCTCTGACATCACAGCCTCACTGAGGCATAACAGGCTAACCTCTGAAATTATAGCATCAGTGACACCACAGATATGCTTCCTAACCTCTCTATGACACCACAGCCTCATTACTGACATCTCATGCTCATGGTCATATGGCAGCCTCAACAGTGACACCACAGACACTCTGTAGCATCACAGCCTCACCAGTAACATCCGAGCCTTATGGGACATCTCAGCCTCATCACTGACATCAGCCTCACTTCTGATATCACAGCCTAACCACTGAAATCACAGCCGAACTGTGATGTCACAACCTCATGGTAACATCACAGCCTCATAGTGATATCACAGCCTGTCTTCTGACATCACAGCCTCAGTGTGATTGCACAGCCTCACCAATGGCATCTTAACCTCACTGTGAAATCCCCACATCACCCCTGATGTCATAACCTCACTGATATCACACAGAATCATCTCTGATATCAGAGCCTCATGCAACATCACAGCATCACAGTGACCTCACTGCCTGTCCACTGTAATCACAGGCTCACCTGTTACATTATAGCCTCATTGTGACATCAGTCTTGCCACTGACATCACAGCCACACTGTGACATCAATGCACCACCAGAGACAGCACTGCCTCACCTGTCTGACATCTCGGACACCACTGATATTAGTAGGGACACCACTGATATTATTAGGAACACTGAAATCACTGCCACACCAGTTACAACACAGTCGTTGACATCACAGCCTCATAAGGGTCACTGTCATGTAGTAGCTTCACAATTGACATCATAGCCTCATCAGGGTCACTGTCATGTAATAGCTTCACAATTGACATCATAGCCTCATCAGTGACACCATATCCTCACTCTAACATCTGATATCAAAGACTCACTGTGACCTCACAGCCTCCACCATGACATCACCAAATCCCTCTAACCTCACAGGCTTATGGTGACACCACAGCCACACCGTGATATCAAAGCCTCACGGTGGCATCACAGAATCACCAGTGAAATGCCAGCCTCACGCACATCAACCTCATTCTGATATCACAGCCTAAACACTGAAATTGCATCCTCACTGATCTCAGTCTTGCTCCACTGATGTCACAGCCTCACCGTGATATCACAGCATCACTGGTGACAACAGAACCTCACTGTGACATCACAGTCTCACCCTGTGGTTATAACTTTACTGTGACATCACAGCCTCACTATGACATCACAGGCTCATTCTGATACCATAGCCTCAATGCAACATCACACCCTCATCGCTGACATCTTACCTTGCATCCCTATGACACCACAGCCTCACTACTGACTTCACCGGATCATTGAAACATCAAAGCCTCCCTGTGACACCACTGTGTCGCTATTGACATCACAACTTCACTGTGACATCACACACAACCTCATAGTGATATCAGAGACTCATTGTGACATCATAGCAATATGTGCAATCAAAGCCTCACTGTTATATAAAGCTTCACCAATGACATCATATCCTTACTTTGAAATCACCTCCTCAGTTTGACACAATAGACAGTGTGACATTAGAGCCTCACCAGTGACATTGCAGCCTCACCAATGACATCGTCTCCCTGTGAAAGTACAGTCACTATTAATATTACAAGCTCACTGTGCCAGCACAGCCTTTCAGTGACATCACAGCCTCGCCACAATAGGACAGGCTCACCGTGATATTTCACCCTCACCAGTGATACCATAGCCTTAAGGGGACATCATAATTTCACCGTGGCATCACAGCCTTACCAGTTATATGACATCATCAATGTGATTTCTCAGCCTCATTTCTCACATTACTCTCACTTCTGAGATCACAGCCAAATATTGACCTCACAGCCGCACTGTGACATCACAACGTATATGTGACATCACAGCCTCACTGTGACATCTAAGCCTCATGGTTACATCACAACCAAAATGTGACATCACACAGCCTCATTGCTGGTATCCTACCTAGCCTTACTAGGACACCACAGCCTGACCACAGTTACCACAGGCTGAGTGATGGGACAGCCTCAGCAGTGACATCATAGCTTGTGACATCATAAATAGTGGCACAACACTGTAACATCAAGCCTCACATGTAACATCACTGAATCTTTGTGACATCAATCTTCCCACAGATATCATGCACAGTGACCTCACAGCCTCACTGTGACCTCACAGTCTAACCTGTAATATCATACACACTCCAGTTACATCATAGCCTCATAGTGAAATCGGCCTTTTCACTGAAATCACATCTTCCACAGTGACCTCACAGCCTCAGTGTGTCATCACAACCTCACTGTGATGTCACAGCCTATTAATGACGTCACAGCTTCCCAGGACTATCACAGCCTCACTGTGGCATTATAGCCTCATTTCTGACACCACAGACTCACTGATATTACACCCTTACCTCTGACATCACAGCTTCACTGTGACATCACAGCCTTACCTCTGACATCACAGACTTACTGACACAACAGGCTAACTTGTGAAATCACAGCTTCACTGAGATATAACAGGCTAATCTCTGAAATCATACCATTAGTGACACCATGGACATCCTGCCTAGCTTTGCTATGACAATACAGCCTGTTCACTGACATCTCAGGCTCATGATCACATGACAGCCTCAACAATGACACTACAGCCTTGTTTTGGCATCAGAGCCTCACCAGTAATGTCCTTGCCTTACTGTGACATCTCAGCCTCATCACTAACATCAGTCTTACTTCTGACATCACAGCCTAAACACTGTAATCTCAGCCTCAGTGTGACTGCACAGCCTCACCACTGACGTCCTAACTTCAGTGTGAAATCTAAACTTCAACTCTTGTCGTCACAGCCTCATGGACATCTCATGGAATCAGCCCTGACACCAGAGCCTTACTGCAACATCACAGACTTACAGAGATCTCACAACTGGCCCACTGACACCAAGGCTCACCTGTTATATCATAACCTCATTGTGGTATCAGTCTTGCCACTGACATCACAGCCTCACTGTAACATCTCAGCTTCCAAAGTGATAACAACTCACAGTGATGTGACAGCCCACAGTGACATACAACTTTCACAGTGATATCACAGACTCACTGTGACATCGTGACCTCACCAAAAACAGCACAGACTCACGTGTGACGTCAGTGTCGCCACTGATATTAGTCAGAACACTGACATCACTACCACACCAGGGACAACAAAGTCTGTGTCATCACAGTCTCACCAGTGTCACTGTCACATAATAGGTTCATCACTGACATCCTACCCTTACCAGTGACACCATAGACTCACTATGACATATTTCTTATCACTGACATTCCAGCCTTATTGAGACATCACACTTTCTCCAGTGACATTACAGCCTCATTGTGACATCAGCTTAATCACTAATATCACAGGTTCACTGTGATATTACAAACTGACAGTCACATCACAACCTCACTGTGACATCACAAGCTCTCTGTGACATCAGCCTTGCTACTGACATAGTTGTCTGATGGTGACACCACATACACACCTCTGACATAGCCTCACTGTGTCATCACAACCTCAATGTGACATCATAGCATCACTGCTGACATTATAGCCTCACTGTGACCTCAGACTTGCCACTGACATCACAGTCTTACTATGACCTCATACCCTCCACCATGACATCACCATTTTACTGTGACATCACAGGCTCACAGTGACATCACAGCCACACAGTGACATCATAACCACACAGTAACATCAAAACCTCATGGTGAATTGAAGACTAACAGTGACCTCACAGCCTGTTACATCATTGCTCACCTGTTACACAAGCTCACCTGTTACATCATTGCTCATTGTGGCATCACTCTTGCCACTGACATCACAGCCTCATTCTGACATCTTAGGTTCCAGAGTGATTTGACCTCACCGTGACGTGACAGCCAAAAGTGACATACAAATTCACAATGACATCAAAGTTTCACGTAAAATCACTTCCTTATCAGTGACACCACAGCCTCACCTGTGACATCAGTGTTGCCACAGACATTAGTCATAATACTATCATCCCTGCCATACCAGTGAGAACACAGCCTATTAGTCACAGCCTCATTGTGACAGCCTCACAACCTACATCACAGCCTCACTGTGCCAAAAATCCTCCCCAGTAACATCACATCATCACTGTGTCATCAGAAGCTCACTGTGACTTCATAGCCACACTGTGTCCTCACAGCCTCACTGTGACATTACAACCTGATAGTGAAATCACACCTTTAATGTGACATCACAAACTCACTGATGACATCGCCTACACACCTCTGACATAGTCTCACTGTGACATCACAGCCTCAATGTGACATCATAGCATTACTGCTGACATCTTAGCCTCACTGTGACTTCAGCCTTGCCACTGACATCACAGTCTCACTGTGATCTCACAGCTTCTACCTTGATATAACCAAATCCTTGTGACACCAAAGGCTCATGGTGACACCACAGACGGATGGTGACATCAAAGCATCATAGTACCATTACAGCCTCAGCACTAGTACCCTGCCTAGACTTACTAGGGCACCACAGCCTCACCACAGACAGCACAGGCTCACAGTGATGTGACAGCCTCAGCAGTGACATTATAGGCTCACATCTGAAATCATTGCCAAACTGTGACATCACAGCATCGACCCTGAAGTTAGAGCCTCACTGTTACATCACAACCTCACTATGATATTACAGGCTTACTTTTGAAATCATAGCCTCAATGTGACTTCACACCCTCATAACTGACATCCTACCTAGCCTCACTATTGCACCACAGCCTTACCACTGACCTCACTGGCTCACTGAAACATGACAGCCTCCCTATGACATCACAGTATCGCTATTGACATTACAACTTCACTGTGATATTTCAATTTTCCCACTGATATTACAACCTCACAGTGACATCACAGCCTCATTGTGACATCACAGCCATAATGTACCACCAAGCACCACTGTGACATAAAGCTTCACCTCTGACATGGTAGCCTTGATGTGACATCAGTTTGATACAATTAATTCACTGTGACCTTAGCGCTTCACTGATGACAACAAAGCCTCACCAATTGTTGCAGTCAGCCTGCATAGTTGCTGATAAATGACATCAAATGGCTTAAAGGAACAAGGGATTTATTTTCTTACTGATAGTCCAGTTACAGTCTGCAGTCCAGCTTGATGGGAGGGCCAAAAGAACTGGCCACACCATCACCAGGGCCAAAGGAACTGGCCACACAATCACCACATAATAGTTGAGAGATGGACAGTCCTTACTTGCCAGATCAGCATGTCTAGCTAAGTGAACAGAGAAGCATGCCAACTCTTTCAACCAGCTCTCTGTGATTATCCAGGACAATCAGCTATACAATTCTCTTTAGGTTTGCCCTGGGCTTAACTCAACCTTCAATTCTCTACAACTGTGCCCAGATCTCAAACCCTCAACAGTCAAGTGGACACCTGTGCATAACTATTACAAAAATGTCATAGTCTCCCTGTGAAAGCACAGTCACTGCTGACATCACAACTGCACTGTAACATCACAACCTCATTGTGCCAGCACAGCATCAGTGTGACCTCACTGTCTCACCACTGATATTACAGGCCCAATGTAATATCTCAGCCTTATCAGGGATACCAAAGACTCATATGACATCATAACCTCATTGTTGTGAGTGTCCCCGGGGATTGCAGCTCCGTCCTGCAGGCAGGTCCTGTGGGTCCTCTATAAGGGGTATTGGGGGAAAGGTGAGTGAGCTGTCTGCCTGCTCCCAGCCCTGCTTCCCAAGAACAACCAGACATGACAGGGAGTCTAGTCAAGCAGGAACTCTTTTATTGCAAGTTCATATCCATCTTATAAAGACAGAAACTGCAAGGGGAATTCCAGGGTGGGGAAATTGGCAACCAATCATCTTAAAGGTCAAGCCAGCATGCAGGTTGTATGTAGCAAGACTTCTTCAAAATATCCTGAGCTACACCCGCTCTTGTCTTCCTCCATCAAAACATCTTTGTCTAATCTCAAAACATCCTGAGCTACGCCCTCCTAACCTCCACCGTCAAAACATCATTGTCTAAGCTTGCCAGATTATTGAGGTCACCTAGACTGAGGCCCCCACACACTGTGGCATCATAACCTCACCAGTTATATCACATTGTCAATGAGACATCTCAGGGACATCTCTCATATCAGTCTCACTTCTGAAATCACAGCCCAACCACTGACCTCACAGCTCCTCTATGACATCACAGTCTCACTGTGACATCACAGCTCATGGTAACATCACAGACACACTGTGACATCACAGCCTCACCACTTGTATCCTACCTAGCCTTATTAGGACCCCACAGCCTCACCACAGATAGCACAGGCTCACACTGATGTGACAGCCTCAGCAGTGACATAATAGCCTTTGAGATCCTAAACTGGCATCACTTCCTCATGGTGACATCAATCTCTGTAGTGACATCACAGCCTCACCGTGACCTCACAGCCTCACTGTGTCTGCACAGTCTAACTTGTTATTGTAGACTCACCTGTTACATCAAAGCCTCATTAAGAGGGGCTAGAGAGGTGGCTCAGGGGTTAAGCCTCTGATTTGTAAGCAGAAGCTTCTGAGTTCAGATCCTAGACCCCACATATAGAGGTTGGGCAGAAGCAGGGGTGGCCTGCATTTATGGTCCTAGCAGGGCGGAGCCTGTGAATCCCGGGACAGAGTAAACAAGAAGGAGGTGGAGGCAGTCCATGGTGGTTCCTGAATTTGTCCGTGATTCTACACACACATACACACATACACACACACACATACACTTACATACATACACACACTCACATACACATACACATATACACATGCGCACACACACACATACATGCACAATTGAATAAATAAGTAATAATAAAAAATGCTCATGATGAAATCAGCTTTGCTACTGACATCACACCTTCCACAGTGACCTAACAACTTCATGCTGACATCACAGCCTGTCTGTGATTTCACAGCCTAACAGTGACATCACAGATTCACAGTGAAATCACAGCCTCACTGTATATTAGAGGCTCATTGTGACATAACAGACAAACGTGCTAACAAAGCACCACCGTGATGTAAAGCTTCACTTCTGACATCATAGCCTCACTGTGACAACCCAGGCTCACCACTGATAGGATAGGATCACTGTGATATTACAGCCTCACCACTGTAACTACAGCCTCACAGTGAGACACTAACCTCACTGTAGCATCACAGTCTCACAGTTATATCACATTGTCAATGTGAAATATCAGCCTCATCTCTCAAATCAGTCTCACTTCTGAAATCACAGCCTAATCACTGACCTCACAGCTGCACTGTGACATCACAGCCTCACTGTGACATCACAGCCTCACCACTGGCATCCTACCTAGCATTACTATGGCACCACAGCCTCGCCACAGACAGCATGGGCTCACAGTGATGTGACAGCCTTAGTAATGACATCATAACCTTTAAAATTATAAACAGTGACACTATAGCCTCACATGTTATATCACTGCCTCATTGTGACAACAATATTCCCACAGATATTACTGCCTCACAGTGATCTCACAGCCTCACTGTGACCTCACAGTCTAATCTCTTACATCATAGACCCACCTGTTATATTGTGGTCTCATGGTGAAATCAGCCTTGCTACTAACATCACATCTTCCACAGTGACCTCACAGCCTCACAGTGACATCACAGCTTCATAGTGAAATCACAGCCTCACTGTGGTATTCTAGCCACATTTCTGACATCACAGCCTCACTGTCATATGACAGCCTCATCTCTGACATCATAGTCCCACTGTGACATAACAGGCTGACCTGTGAAATCACAGCATCAGTGATACCACAGGCATTCTGCCTAGACTCGCTATGACACCACAGCCTCATCACTCACATCTCAGGTTCACAGTCACATGACAGCCTCAACATTGACATCATAGCCTCGCTGTGGCATCACAGCCTCACCAGTAACATCCCAGGCTCATTGCAACATCTCAGCTTCATCAATGACATCAGCCTCACTTCTGACATCAAAGCCTAACCACAAATCTCAGCCGAGCTGTGATGTCATAGTCTATCCCTACCTACAGCACATTCTCACTGTGACATTACAATCTAATGATAACATCACAGCCACACTTGTCCAGCACAGCTTCAATGTGATATCAGAGACTCCCCACTGATATGACAGGCTCAATGTGACATCACCATAAATACATTGTGTCCTCACAGCCTCACTGTGAGATTACAACCTGACAGGGCCATCACAGCCTCACTGTGACATCATAAACTCACTGTGACATCAGTCTTGCCACTCACATAATAGCCTCTTGATAACATCTCATACACACCTTCTTGATAGCATCAGTGTGACATCACAGCCTCAATGTGACATCATAGCAGAACCACCGACATCATAGTCTCACTGTGACATCATCCTTGCCACTGAAATCATAGAATCAGCGTGAGCTCACAGCCTCCACCATGACATCACCAACTCCCTGTGACATCATAGGCTCACCTCTGGGGTTATAATCTCACTGTGAAATGACAGTCTCACTATGACATCACAGGCTCACCTCTGAAATCATTGCCCATCTGTGACATCAAATCAACTCTGATGTTATACCCTCACTGTTTCATTACATCTTCACTATGATATCACAGCCTCACCTCTGACATCACAGCCTCACAAGTAACATCCTAGCCTTACTGTGACATTTCAGCATCATCCCTGACATCAGCCTCAATTCTGACATCATAGCCTAACCACTGAAATCTCAGCCGAACTGTGATGTCATAGTTTAACATCTCTGATATCACATCACAACCTCACGGTAATATCACCATGTCACAGTGACATCACAACCTCAGTGTGAGTGAACAGCCTTACCACTGCCATCCTAACCTCACTGTGAATTCCAAACATCACCCCTGACATAACAGCTTCACTGACATCTCATAGAATCAGTCCTGACATCAGAGCCTCACTGTGACATCACAGCCTCACAGTAATCTCACAGTCTGCCCACTGACACTACAGGCTCACCTTTAAAATCACAGCGTCATTGTGACATCAGTCTTGCCACTGATGTCACAGCCTCACTATGACATCACAGCTTTCAGAGTACTATTACCTCACGTTGACATGACAGCCCACCATGACATCCAAACTTCACAGTGACATCAGACTCTCTATGTGACATCATGGCCTCACCATTGATAGCACAGCCTCACTTGTGACATCAGTGTTGCCATTGACATTAGTCAGAACACTGACATCACTGCCACAACAGTGACAACACAGCCTTTGGCATAACAGCCTCACCAGTGTTGCTGTCACATAGTACGTTCATCAATGACATTATAGCCTCACAAGTGACATCATTGACCTATGATGACATATTTCTTACCACTGACATTCCAGGTAATTTTGACATCACAACTTCACCCATGACATCACAGCCTCATTGTGACATCAGCCTCAGCACTAACATCACAGCCTCACTGTGCCATCCAAACCTTACCAGTGATATCACATCACTGTGTTGTTGGAGCCTCACTTTGACATCATAGCAACACTTTGTTCTCACAGCCTCACTGTGGCATTACAACCTTACACTGACATCATAGCCTCACTGTGACATCAGCCTTGCTTCTGACATCATAGTCTCAAGATGAACTCACAGGCTCCACCATGACATCACCAAGAGCCTGTGACATCATGGCTCATGGTGAAACCACAGCCACAGGGTAACATCGAAGCCTCATAGTGACATCACAGCCTCACCAGTGACATGCCAGTCTCCCTAAGACACCATATTCTCAGCATTCATATCAGCCACATTCTGATACTATAGGATAACCACTAAAATCACATCCTCACAGCGATGTCATAGTCTCGGTCCACTGTGATATATCATGGCATCAATGGTGACAATACAGCCTCACTGTAACATCACAGTCTCACATCTGAGGTTATAGCCTCACTGGGACATGATAGCCTCACTATGACATCACTCTCAAATCATTGCCCAACTGTGACATCACAGCAATGACTCTGATGTTACAGCCTCACTGTTGTGTCACAGCCTCATTATGATATCACAGCCTCACTTCTGAAATCATTGCCTCAATTCTACATCACAACCTCATCACTAACATCCTACCTAGCCTGACTGTGCCATCTCAGCCTCACCATTGACCTCATAGGCTCACTGAAACCTGATAGCCTCCTTGTGACACCACAGTGTCGCTATTGACATCACAACCTCATAGTGACATTTAGCCTCAATGCAACATCACATCCATGCCATGCCATCAAAGCATCACTGGAACATAAAGCATTACCTCTGCTGTCATAGCCTCACTGTGATATCAGAGCATCATGGTGACATCAAAGCCTCACGGTGGCATCACAGCCTCACCAGTGACATGCCAGCATCACTGTGACATCATACCCTCATCACTTACATCAGCTTCATTCTAATATCACAGCCTAACCACTGAAATCACATCCTCACTATGATGTCATAGGCTAGGTCCACTGATATCAAAGACTTACAGTGATATCATGGCATCCCCTTTAACAAAACAGCCTCACTATGACATCACAGCATCTACTGTAACATTATAACCTCACTGTTTCATCACAGCCTCACTATGACATCACAGGCTCACCTCTGAAATCATAGCCTCAATGCAATATCACACCTTCATTACAGACATCCTACCTGGCCTCTCTATGGCACCACAGCCTCACCTATCTCATAGGCTCACTTTAACCTGATAGCCTCGTTGTGACACCATAGTGTCGCTATTGATATCACAACCACACTGTGACATTGCAACATCCCCAGTGACATCACACTCTCACAGTGACATCACAGCCTCATTGTCACATCACAACTTTACCGTGCCATCAAAGCATCACTGTAACATAAAGCTTCACCAATGACATCATAGCCTAACTGTTTGACAGCCTCAGTTTGACACACTAAACTTACTGTGTGACATTAGAGCTTCTCTAGTGACAATACAGCCTCACCAATGACACAGTCTCCCTATGATGTCACTACTGACATCACAACCTCACTGTGACATCATAGCCACACTGTTCCAGCAGCTTCTCTGTGATATCACAGCCTCAACAACGATATGACAGGCCCACTGTGATATCACAATCTCACCAGGGACACTTCATGTTGACATCATAACCTCACTCTGGCATTACAGCCTCAGCAGTTATGTCATATCGTCCATGCAACATCTCAGTCTCATCTCTCATATCAGTCTCAATTCTGTAATCACAGATTAACCACTGAACTCACAGCTGCACTGTGACATCACAGCCTCATTGTGACATCACAGCCACAACTCTGACATCACAGTCTCACTGTGACATCACAGCCTCACCTCTGAAATCATAGCATCAGTGACACCATGGATATCCTCCTTTGCCTCGCTATGACACTACAGCCTCATCACTGACATCTCAGGCTCACATTCACATGACAGCCTCAACATGGACACCACAGCCTCACTGTAGCGTTAGAGCCTTGCCAGAAACATCCCAGTTTTGCCACTGATATCACAGCCTCACTCTGACAAAACAGCTTCCAGAGAGATATCACCTCATGGTCACATGACAGCCCTCAGTGATAAACAACCTCACACACATCACAGCCTCATTGTGACATCACAGCACCAACAGTGACAGCACAGCCTCACCTTTGACATCAGTGTCGCCACTGACATCAGGCAGAACACTAACATCACTGCCACACCAGTAACAACCCAGCCTTTGACATCACGGCTTCACCAGTATCACTGTCACATAATAGGTTCACCACTGACATCATAGCCTCATTGTGATAAAAGCATCACCACTAACATCACAGCTTCATTGTTCCATCAAAACCTCTTCAGTGACCTCACAATATCACTGTGTCATCAGAGCCTCACTGTGACATCATACTCATATTGTGTGCTCCCAGCCTCACTGTGACATTACAATCTGACAGTGTCATCACAGCCTCACAGTGACCTCAAAGCTTCACTGTGACAGTGATATCATAGCCTCACTGGGACATCACAAACTCACTGTGACATCATCCTTGCCACTGACATAATAGTTTCATGGTGACATCACATACACACATCTAACATAGCCTCACTGTGATACCACACCCTCAATGTGATATCACAGCATCACCACAGACATCATAGCCTCACTATAACATTAGCCTTGCTACCGACATCACAGTCTCACTGTGACCTCACAGTCTTCACCATGATATTACCAACTCCCTGTAACATCACAGGCTCATGGTGACATCACAGCCACATGGCGATATCAAAACCTGTTTGGCATCACAGCCTCACTGTGACATTAAAGGCTCACCTCTGAAATCATAGCCTCAATGTGACATCACACCCTCATCACTGACATCCTACCTAGCCTCACTATGACACCACAGCCTCAGCATTGACCTCATAGGCTCACTGAAACAAGACAGCCTCATTTTGACGCTATGGTGTTAACATCCCAACATCACTGTAACATCACAACTTCCCCAGTGACATCACAACCTCACAGTGACACCCTCACCTCATTGTGACATCACAGCCATACTGTGCCATCAAAGCATCACTGTGACATAAAGCTTCACCTCTGACATCATAGCCTCACTGTGACATCACACCCTCAGTTTGACACAATAAATTCACTGTGACAAGACAGCCTCTCCAATTACATAGTCTTCCTGTGAAAGCACAGTCATTACTGACATCACAACCTCACTGTGATATCAAAGCCACTCTTTGCCAACACAGCCTCACTGTGACATCACAGCCTCACCACTAATATCACAGTCTCACCGTGATATTATAGCCTCATCAGGGACACCACAGACTCATGCTGACATCATAACCTCACTGTGGTATCACAGCCGCACCATTTAATTCACCTCGTCAATGCGATATCTTAGCCTCATCTCTCACATCGGTCTCACTTGTGAAATCACACTGTGCCAGCACAGCCTCATTGTGATATGACAGCCTCACTATTGATAGGACAGGCTCACTATGATACTACAGACTCACCAGTGACACCACTGCCTCACCTGTGATATCAGCATCACCACTAACATTAGTCAGAACATTGACATCACCACCACTCCAATGACAACACAGCTTTTGGCATCACAGCTTCACTAGTGTCACTGTCACATAATTGGTTTACCACTTATGTCATAGATTCACCAGTGACATTATAGAATTACTATAACATCTTTCTCACCACTGACATTCCAGCCTTATTGTGATATCACACACCTTTACCAGTGACATGATAGCCTCATTGTGACACCAATCACACCACTAACATCATAGCCTCACTGTGCTATCCAAACCTCTCTTGTGACATCACAACATCAGAGCCTCCTTAGGAAATCATAGCCACAGTGTCCTCCCAGCCTCACTGTGACATTACAAGCTGATAGTGGCATCAAATCCTCACTGTGACATAACAAACTCTCAGTGACATCAGCCTTGCCACTGACATCACAGTCTCACTGGGACCTCACAGTCTCCACCGTGACATCACCAAATCCCTGTGACATCAGGCCTCATAAGGACACCACAGCCACACGATAGTATCACAGCCTCACGAGTGACATGCCAGCCTCACTGTGACATCATTCCCTCCTAATTCATATCAACCTCATTCTGATATCACAGCCTAACCACTGAAATCCCATCTTCACTGTGATGTCATAGTCTCACTCCACTGACATCACAGCCATACTATGATATTACAGCATAACTGGTGACAAACCAGCTTCACTGTGATTTCACTGCCTGACCTCTGTAGTTATAGGCTCACTGTGATATCATAGGTTCACCTCTGAAATCATTGCCTAACTGTGACATCACAGCATCAACTCTGACATTGTAGCCTCACTGTTTCATCACAGCCTTGACACGACATATTCCATCCCACTGGCCTGGCAAAGTCACCATTGGAAGAAAATGGCTTCAAGGAAGTCCATTTTCTTGGATAAGTCATGGAATGTTTTCTCTTTGTATGAAATGCTGTTTGGTTGTGGCATGTATCTGTTGCTTAATATTTAGTGAAATCATTAACAACTTTGGGATATCTCTCAACTTTGATTAAATTAAACAGATGAAAACAGATAGAAACTCCTGAATGGCCTGGATTTCTTAAGTTGGCTACAAAACAAATTTTGTTATTTGTGTGATTATTATGAAGCTTTGAAAAACAAAATCTATGCCGAATCTCATGAAGCTCTTAAAAGCCACTTGTATGAGGAATCTGACCCTTTTGATAAAGAAAATATTTCTCACATCTACAATTTTAGCTATGTATGCTTAAGAATTTTTAGAAATATGCCAACTATTATCTACTGAATTTCTAGTGAGCGGTTAATAGTTAACCTGTCCTAGAGCATGATATTTTAGTTATTGTTTAAGAAAGGTTGATTTTCTCCAGAACAGAAAAACACTGGCTATGTCCCAATTATTGTCTTTCACTCTTATGGTTGATTCGCTTTGTTCCTTATGAAACCACAACTTCCTTTTGCTTGCCAAAAAATTTGTACTTAAACTGTAGCTTTGTGCCGCAATAAACAGACTCAGATTCACCTTCCACTAGAGTTGTGTGTCTCTGTTTCCCATTGCAGACTCCTTCACCCACCTGGTTCAGGATCCCTGGATCCCCCGTTCTGGTTCTGACTCAATCGGTCTGTAGCAAGTGGTGCCTGAACAAGAGACCTGAATACAGGTAAGCTTTTCTCTCTTTTTCTGTCTTACAGGTGAAGGATAGGATCCCATCAAGGTGCTACAGACCCCTCAGTTTTAGGTATAACTGAGTTAATAAGTCGGGTAAGTAACTATGGGTCAAGGTGGATCTAAAGAGAATTTGTTCTTGAACATGGTTAAATGTATGCTGCAAGCTAGGGATGTTAAAGTACACCATAGGCAGCTAAAAGAATTTATGGATTTTTTGCAAAAAAATAATCCATGGTTTCCAGAGGAAGGCAATCTCTCTCTAGATACCTGGAAGAAGGTAGTAAAGATATGAGACACTTCTATGAGCAGAATGGTCCTAGTGAAGTTCCTATAATTGCATTTTCATTATGGAATCAAATTAGGGACATTATGGATGAAAGGACAGAATTTGAATGCTTAGTTCAGGAAACTAAGTCTGAAGAAGGACAACCACTAACTATGGGTAAGAAAGACAAAGATTATGACACAATGTCTAAAAATAATTCCAAGGCTACACACAGGATGATTGGCTTGAGGAAGTGGATGAAACAGATTTAGAGGAGGAAGTATGTAAGTAGCATCAAGATGATGAAATAGTGGCTATTGCTTCTGCTCCTCCCCTGCCATGTGTATTAGTTAGGGTTCTCTATAGGCACAGAATTCATAGAACAAATATATATATATATATATATTAAATAAATATAATATATATTTATATTATATAATTATATAATAAATATAATATATAGGAAACTTATTGAGTTGTCTTACAGATATGGCTGAAGTAGTCCAGTGAAGACTGTCAGTAGCCGAGGTAGTTCCAACAATGGCTGCCAATAGCTAGCTGCTAAGTTTGGTAGTCAATTAGGTGATGGCTGAAGGCTGGAGAACTCCTTGAGTCTTAGTCTAGTGGAAGGTCGAAGAAACCAGGCGGCCGAAGGAAGAATGATTCCTAGCACAGCTGCAAGAAGGCATCTGTTCTCCTTGGTGTCTCCTTTTTATATGATACAGTACTTCGAGGATCCTATGAGAGCTTTGGAGATTCTGATAGGATCTGGGGCAGGTATAATCCTTTCAAGTAGTCTCAGTTGATCCTTTCCAGAGATGGTCTCAGCCCAGCTTAGTTAATACTGGTCAGGAAAAGCAGTGAGAAAAGTGACTGCTAATACAGGATTCATTGCAGCAGTTAAAGAAGTAAGGCAGGCAGGAGAATTAGGATTTTGTTTTCCTCTTCTTTCCATAGATTAGGGAGCTCCTACATGGGAACTTCTGCCTTTTAAACTATTGAAGGAACTTACACAAGCAGTAAATGATTTTGGACCATCCTCTCCATATACTATACAATTGGTAGAGAATATTAGAAGTATATGGATGTCACCGTATGACTGGTTGCAGACAGCTAGATCTGTACTGAAGCCAGGACAATTTGTGTTATGGAGGACAGAATATGAGGATCAGGCCAGAAACTTGATCCAATAAAATTTAATGAAAAGAACCAGGAGTGAGAAGCCCTCTCTATGTTATTATGTTGAGGAGAATATAAACTTCCTCAAATCCAGATGACTTATAGCAAGTCCATTCTGGGGGATATACCAAAATTAGCTGTTGCATCCTGGAGAAAATTACATCCTCCAGAAGCAAAAAGAACAGTTCTAGCTGGAATCAGGCAGAGAATGAAGAACCATATGAGGATTTCCTAGCTAGACTAGAAGAAGGATCAGAATTACTATTAAAAGAATTGACTATGAGAATGCTAACATTTACTGTCAAAATTTAATAAGGCCTATTAGAAGAACTGGCTCATTACAGGATTATGTGAAAGCATGTTTAGATGCTTCCCCTTCTATTATTCAGGGAGTTGTTATTGCAGTAGCTATGAAAGGTCAACCAATCAGACAATTTTTCAAGCAGATGCATAGTGGAAATAAGACAGGAAAGTGCTTTACTTGTGGTAATGTGGGGCATTTGAGTAAAGATTGTAAACAAAGAGAGAATACCAAAGGAGAAGTATAAAAGGAGCCCTGGTTATGTTCTTGGTGCCAGAAAAGAAAGCATTAGAAAAAGGATTATAAATCTAAATTTCATAAGGATGGAACTCCATTGACTGAGACTCAAAGGGAGACAAAAAAACTAGTCTCAGGGCCATTCCCAGGCCTCAAACTAACAATAGGGGAAGTACCAACTGATACAAGAAATGAAACTAAATTAGATCCAGATAAACAATGTTATGCTCCACAGCTAAAAAGGGGACTTTTGGAATTGGTCATAGCTTCTTCAGGAAGCATAGGTCTAGACTTGCCAGGTGCAAAAGACAACATAATTCCCTGTGATTCGGAAGTTACTTTAATTAGTACAGGTATTCGTGGACTGTGGTATTACAGCCTCACCAATGACACCACAGCCTCATGGTGATGTCATAACCTCACTGTGACATCACCGCTTCACCACTAGTATCCATCCTATTCTTACTAGGACACCACAGCCTCACCACAGATAGCACAATCTCACAGTGACGTGACAGCCTCAGCAAAACATTGGATTAATCATTGGCCTGAGTTCTATTAGTAAGGCAGGAATGAAAGTATTACCAGGAGTAATAGACTCAGATTATACAGGAAAAAAATTATGATTAAAGCTTCAAGTAAGACTGTACAATTACATAAGAATAAACATATAACTCAATTATTATTAATTAATATTTTAAATTTTTTAGTCCAATCTTGATGAAAGAAAGGAAGGATGAATGTTTTGCTTGCCAAAAAAATTTGTACTTAAACTGTAGCTTTGTCCCACAATAAACAGACTCAGATTCATCTTCCACTAGAGTTGTGTGTCTGTTTCCCATCACCAACTCTTTCACTCACCTGGTTCAGGATCCCTGGGTCCCCTGTCCTGGTCCAGATTCAGTCAGTCTGTGGCACTGCCTCACTATGACAGCCCCACCATTAACATCTTAACCTCACTGTGACATCACAACCTCACTGTGACATCACAGTCACACTGGGCCAGCAAAGCTTCACTGTGACATCACAGCCTCACCACTAATATGTTAGACTCATTATGATATTACAGCCTCACCAATGACACCATAGCATCATGGTGACATCATTACCTCACTGTGACATCACCGCTTCACCACTAGTATCCATCCTAGTCTTACTAGGACACCACAGCCTTACCACAGATAGCACAATCTCACAGTGACGTGACAGCCTCAGCAATTATATCATAGCCTTTGACATCATAAACAGTGAATCCACAGCCTTACATGGCACATCACTGTATCATTGTGACACCAACCTTCCCATAGATATCACAGCCTCACTGTGACCTCACAGTCTAACCTGTTACATCATAGACTTAACTGTGACATCATAGCCTCATGGTGAAATCTGCCTTGCCACTGACATCACAACTTCCACAGTGGCCTCACAGCCTCACTTGACATCACAACCTCTCTGTGATGTCACTAAAACATAACGACATCAAAGTTTAATAGAGCTATCAGCCTCACTGTGGCATTATAGCCTCATTTCTGCAATCACAGCCTCACTGTGACATATCAGCCTCACAATGCCTTAATAGGCTAACCTCTGAAATCATAGTATCAGTGACACCAAGGACATCCTGCCTAGCCTCGCTATGAAAACACAGCCTCATCAATGACATCTCAGGCTCACAGTCACATGACAGCCTCAAAAGTGAAGCCACAGTGAAGCTCACCAATAACCTCCCAGACTCACTATGAAATCTCAGCCTCATCACTGACATCAGCCGCACTTCTGACATCAACAGCCTAAGGACAAAATCACTGCCAAACTGTCATGTCATAGTCTATCACCACTGTTATAATAGCCTCACTGTGATATCACAATCTCACAGTAACATCGCCACCTCACAATTATATCACAGCCTCCCCTCTGACATCAGCCTCACTGAGACTCCAGTCTCACCACTAATATTCTAACCTCACTGTGAAATCCAAGCATCACCCCTGACATCACATCTTCACTGACATTTCATAGAATCACCCCTGATATCAGAGCCTCACTGTGACATCACTATCTCACTGTGACCATACAGCCCCCAGTGTGACTGCAACAATTTCCTGTGACATCACAGGCTTATGGTAACACCACAGCCACATGGTGACATCAAAGCCTCATGGTGGCATCACAGACTCACTGTGATATCACAGCCTCAATTGTGACATTATAACCACACTGTGACATCACAGCCCCACTATGACATCACAGGCTCACCTCTGAAATCATAGCCTCAATGAGACATCACTCACTGACATCCTAGCTAGCCTCACTATGACACTACAGCCTCACCACTGACCTTACAGGTTTATTGAAACATGACAGTCTCCCTGTGTCACCACAATGTCGCTAGTGACATTGCAACCTCACTGTAACATAACCTGTCTCTAGGGACATCACAACTTCACAGTGAGATCACAGCCATACTGTGTTTTCTTTTTTTAAATTTTTTTTATTTATTCAATTGTGCGTGTGTGTATGTATCTGTGTGTGTGTAGAACCACGGGCGAATTCGGGAACCATCTTGGACCACCTCCACCTCCTCGTTGTTTACTCTGCCCCAGGATTCACAGGCTCCGCCCTACCTGGACCAGAATCATAGGCCACCCCCGCTTCTGCCTGGCATCTATACATGGGGTCTAGGATCCAAACTCAGCACCTTCCGCCTGCAAGGCCAAGGCTTAACCCCTGAGCCACCTCTCCAGCCCCCATACTGTGTTTTCAAAGCATCACTGTGATATAAAGTTTCACTTCTGACTTCATAGCATCAATGTGACATCACAGAATCAGTTTGCCATTATAACCTCACTGTGACATTACAGCCTCACCAGTGATAATACAGCCTCACTATGACATAGTTTCCCTGTGAAAGCATAGTCACTACTGACATCATAACCTCATTGTCTCATCACAACCTCACTGTGCCAGCACAGCCTCACTGTGACATAACAGCCTCACCACTGATATGACAAGCTCACAGTGATATCACAGCCTTACCAGGAACACAACAGCCTCATGGTAACATCATAACCTCACTGTGGTATCACAGCCTCACATCATCAATGTGACATCTCAGCCTCATCTCTCACACCAGTCTCACAGCCAAACCACTGACCTTACAGCTGCAGTGTGACATCACAGCTTCACTGTGACATCTCAGCCTCACCCCTTGTATCCTACCTCACTTTACTATGACACCACAGCCTCACCACAGATAGAAGAGGCTCACAACAATGTGACAGCCTCATCAGTGATATTGTTGCCTTTGACATCATAAACAGCGTCACTACAGCCTCACATTTTATATCACTGCCCCACTGTAACTCAATCTTCCCACAGACATGACTGCCTCACAGTGATCTCATAACCTTACTGTGATCTCACAGTCTAATGTGATACATCATAGACTCAGTTGTTACATCATAGCCTCATTGTGAAAGACATCATATCTTCCACAGTGATCTCACAGCCTCACTGTAATATCACAACCTCTCTGTGATCTCACAGCCTCATAGTGACATCAGAGCCTCACAGTAATACCACAGCCTCACTGTGTCATTGCAGCTTCATTTCTGACATCACAGTCTTACAATGATCTCACGGATTGCCCCCTGACACCACAAGTTCACCTGTTACATCATAACCTCACTGGGACATCAGTCTTGCCTCTGCCATCACAACCTCACTGTGACATCACAGTTTCCAGAGTGATATCACCTCACAGTGACATGACAGACCACTGTGACAAACAACCTTCATAGTGACATCACAGCCTCAGTGTGACATTATGGCCTCACCAATGATAGCACAGCCTCACCTGTGACATAAGCATTGCTGTGACATTAGTCAGAACACTGACATCACTGCCACACCAGTGACAATACAGCCTTTGACATCACAGTCTCACCAGTGTCACTCTCACGTAATATGTTCACTACTGACATCATAGTGGTGGTGTGTTATACATTGTGGTAGTTATGCATTCCTAACCTTAAGAGCACAATGATGCACAAACAGGGAAAGGGAAAGAGGAGGGGGCCACCTGCTCACCTTCAGGCACCACAAGCACAGGGACACAAAACCAAAGGGGCCACTGAATGAAATTTACCAGAGTGGTTATCTCCTCTACACTGAAGGCAAGGCAGCACCACCCTCACGTTGGAGTGCCAAAGTCTCGTTCCTTATAGGAATTAATCAGACAAATCGCTCCACCAACTAAGAATGGCCATGCACCAACACCCATAGAATTGAGAAAGAGATATTAATCTGTCAATTCTGACCCGGGGGCATATGCCCCAGGGGAGTAATGAACCCCTGAAGTCCCTCACTAAGCACAGGATGCTTAGATCCAAAACACCTCTGTATATGTCCTGCACTAGGTCTCTCCTTGTACATTGCTTACCCTCTTAGGAGTTGTTTTCACTTTCACCTTGATTCTTGTCGTTGCTTTTTATTTTCTGTGCTATTTCACCTTGTCTGCTTGCTTCCTAGTCATCTCTGCTCCATTAGGGAACCTTTCTTTTCTATAATGGATAATTTACCACTCCATCAGAAGGCACCCCAGCTGACTGTCCTTAAGTCTCTTCTAGACTTACATAAGATCAAAGTGAAACCAAAGGACTTAGAAGATTTTGGAGAGGAAGCTTTAATCTTAGCTCCTTGAATTTCCCCAGAAAATGTCTGGGACCTACAGTTATGAATGGGAGTGCTCTTCCTGGCCCTTAACATGGATGTCCAGGAAAGCTATATGCCTCTTGCCCCCTTGGTTCCTCTCTTCTTCAGCATCATAGCAAGTCTTAAATAATCCTCTACTGAGGAAGTGACTAATTGCTTTCCAAAACCTCATCAAGCAACAGGAAAGGAAAAATTCACAGACAGAAGATAGAGAAAGGCAATGGAAAATGTTAGCAAAGTGGAAACCTGCTAAGGGTCAGGGCCCTTCCCTGGAGGAGCGTGGAGCAGCAGCAGCAGAAATGATGGAAGAATTGCATAGCCTGGATCCCTGATGGCAGGAATTGTTAGAGGTCAGGTTTACTGGAGTTGGTGTTAGTAAGGGACGACTTAATAGGGAGTCTGCAGTAAACTCGTCCTTTGCTTGCTCCTTTTTGCCTGATTCCCAGGGTTTAAGTGGTGACCCTATGCCTGTTCATTCCCTCAACTTGAGCCCACGAGGCCCCTGCTGAATTCCCCCTCCTTTCCCCGCTGTCCCGGTAGGGATTCAGCAACAACCATCATAGACTCACTATGACATCTTTCTCACCACTGACATTCCAGACTTATTGTGACATCAAACCTTCACCAGTGACATCTCAGCCTCATTGTGACATCAGCCTCACCACTAACATCACAGCCTCACTGTACCATCAAAACCTCTACAGTGACAGCACAACATCACTGTTTCATCAGAGCTTTATTGTGACATCACAGCCTCCACTGTGACATCTCCCACTCCCTGTGACATCTAGGGCTCATGATGACAACACAGCCACACAGTGACATCAAAGACTCAGGGTGGCATCACAGTCTCACAGTGACCTCACAGCCTGCCCAATGAAAACATAGGCTCAACTGTTACATCATAGACTCATTGAGGCATCAATCTTGACACTAACATCACACCCTCACTGTGACATCACAGCTTCCAGTAATATCACCTCAAGTTGATGTGACATCCCAAAGCGGCATACAACCTTCACAGTGACATCACAGTCTCATTGTGACATCATGGCCTCATCAGTGACAGCAGAGCCTCAACTGTGATATCAGCATCACCACTGACATTATTCAGAACACAGACATCACTGCCACACCAGGGACAACAGAGCCTTTGACATCACAACCTCACCAGTGTCACTGTCATGTAATAGATTCATCACTGACATCATAGCCTCAGCAGTGACATCATAGACTCACTATGACATCTTTCTCACCACTGACATTCTAGCCTTATTGTGACATCACAACTTCACCAGTGACATCACAGCATCATTGTGACATCAGCCTCTCCACTAACATCATAGCCTCACTGTGCCATCAAAACCTTTTCAATGACATCACAACATGACTGTGTCATCAGAGCATCACTGTGCCATCATAGCCACCCTGAATCCTCACAGCCTCACTGTGACATTACAACCTGACAATGATATCACAGTCTCACTGTAACAGCACAAACTCACTGTGACATCAGCCTTGCTACTGATATCTCAGTGTCACTTTGACCTCATAGCCTCACCATGACATCACCAACTCCCTGTGAAATCATGGGCTCACAGTGACACCACAACCACACAGTTACATCAAAGCCTCATAGTGGCATTGCAACATCACAGTGACCTCCAGCCTGCCTACAGACACCACAGGCTCACCTTTTACATCACAGCCTCACTGTGCCATCAAAACTTCTCCAGTGACATCACAATATCACTTTGTCATCAGAGACTCATTGTGAAATCACAAACTCACTGTGACATCTGTCTTGCCACTGACATAGTAGCCTCATGGTAATGTCACATACACATCTATGACATAGCCTCACAGTGACATCACAGCTTCAATGTGACATCACAACTGACATCATAACCTCACTGTGACATCAGCCTTGGCACTGATATCACAGTCATACTGTGACTTCACAGGCTCCACCATGATATCAACTTCCTGTGACATCAGGGCTTACCATGTCACCCCTGCCACATGGTGACATCAAAGCCACATGGTGATATCACAGCCTTGCCAATGTCAAGCCAGCTTCACTGTGACATCATATCCTCATCTCTCACATAAGTCTCACTTCTGAAATCACAGACTAACCACTGACCTCATAGATGCACTGTGACATCACAGCCTCACTGTGTCATCCAAAACTCTCCAGTGACATCATATCACTGTGTTGTCTGAGCCTCACAGTGCCTCATTCAGATATCACAGCCTAACCTCTGAAATCTCATTCTCACTGTGATGTCATAGCCTCACTCCACTGACATCACAGCCTCACTGTGCTATCACGGTATCACTGGTGACAACACACCCTCACTGTGACATTATAGCCTCACTTCTGAGGTTATAGCCTTACTGTAACATGAGAGCCACACGATGACATCACAGGCTCACCTCTGAAATCATTGCCCAACTGTGACATCACAACATGGACTCTGTCATTACATCCTCACTGTTTCATTACAGCCTCACTATGACATCACAGGCTCACCTCTGTAATCATTGCCTCAATGTGACATCACACCCTCATCACTGACATCCTACCATGCCTCACTATGACACCACAGTGTATCCACTGATCTTATAGTCTCAC
The DNA here is from genome assembly GCA_023101885.1 of Typhlomys cinereus. Taxonomy (NCBI): domain Eukaryota; kingdom Metazoa; phylum Chordata; class Mammalia; order Rodentia; family Platacanthomyidae; genus Typhlomys; species Typhlomys cinereus. Next base: position 613,101 of record JALPQD010000776.1, read on the forward strand.
TGAAAAATGAGATCTTCTCTGTGACACTTGAGTGTCACTATTGACATCACAACCTCCCAGTGACAACACCTCAGTGACATCAGAGATTCATTGTGACATCGCAGCTATACTGTGCCATCAAAGAATCACTGTGACATAAAGTTTCACCTCTGACAGCATAGCCTCTCTGTGACATCACAGCCTCAGTTTGACACAATAAACTCACTGTGACATTAAAGCCTCACCAGTGATAATGCAGCCTTACCAATGACATAAGCTCCCTATGAAAGCACAGTCACTACTGATATCACGACCTCACTGTGACATCACAGCCACACGACCTCACTGTGACATCACACCCACACTATATAAACACAGCCTCACTGTGACATCACAGCCTCACCATTGCTAGGAAAGGCACACTGTGATATCACAGCCTCACCAGTTATATCACATCATCAATGGGACATCTCAGCCTCATCTCTCACATCAGTCTCACTCTGAAATCACAGACTAACCACTGACCTCACAAGTGCACTGTGACATCACAGCCTCACTGTGTCATCCAAACCTCTCCAGTGACATCACAACATCACTGTTGTCTGATCCTCACTGTGACATCATAGCCACACTGTGCTCTCACAGCCTCACTGTAACATTACAACCTGACAGTGATATCACAGCCTAATTGTGACACCAAACTTCACTGTGACATCACAGACTTACAGTGACCTCACAGCCTGCCCACTGGCACCACAGGTTCAGGTGTTGCATCATAGCATCATTGTGACATCAGTCTTGCCACTGATATCACAGCCTCACTCTGACATCAGAGCTTCCAGAGTGATATCATCTCATCTATCCATGAGAGCATTCAGTGACATACAAACATCAAGTGACACCATAGCTTCACAGTGACATCATGTCCTCACCAGTGACAGTACAGCCTAACCTGTGAGAGCACAGCCTCACCTGTGACTCGTCACTGATATTAGTCAGAACACTGACATGACTGCCGCACCAGTGACAACACAGACTTTAACACCGTGTCACCACTGTCACTGTTATGTAATAGATTCACCACTGACAACATAGCCTCACCAGTGACATCATAGACTCACTGAGATATCTTTCTCACATGGACATTCCAGCCTTATTATTACATCACAACTTCAGCAGTGACATAATTGCCTCATTGTGATATCAGCCTCACCACTAACATCACAGCCTCACTGTGACATTACAAGCTGACACTGACATCAGAGCCTCACTCTGTCATCATAAGCTCACTGTGACATCAGCTTTGACACTGACACAATAATCTCATGATGACATCACATGCACAACTCTTTGCTATGACAACACAGACTCATCAATGACATGTTTGGCTTATTTTGACATCACATCATTGCTAGTGACATCCCAAGCTCGCCGTGTCATCACAGCCTAATTGTGACATCACAGCCATACCATGCCATCAAAGCATCACTGTGAATAAAGCTTCAACTCTGACATCATAGTCTTACTCTATCATCACAGCCTCAGTTTGACATGATAAACTAACTCACTGTGACATTAGATCCCAACAAGTGACAATATAGCCTCACGGATGACATAGTCTCCCTGTGAAAACACAGTCACTGCTGACATCACAAGCTCACTGTGACATCATTACTTCACTGTGACAGCCACACTGTGAAAGCACAGCCTCATTGTGTCATCACAGCATCACCAGTGATGACAGGCTAACACTGACATCACAGACTCTTCTGTAACATCACAGACGCAGTGTGAATGCACATCTTCAGCACTGACAACCTAATGTCACTGTGAAATTCAAGCATCACCCCTGATATCACAGCCTCATTTACATCTCAAAGAATGAGCCCTGACATCGCAGTCTCACGGCAACATCACAGCCTCACAGTGACCTCACAAACTGCTCACTGAAACAAAAGGCTTACTTGTTACATCATAGCCTCATTGTGACATCAATCTTGCCACTGACATCACAGCCTCACTGCAACAGCACAGCTTCACAGTAACCTCACAAACTGCTCACTGAAACCAAAGGCTTCTTGTTACATCATAGCGTCATTTCGACATCAGTCTTGCCATTGACATCACAACCTCACTGTGACATCAAAACCTCCCCAGTGACATCACATCACCATGTCATCAAAGTGTCACTGTGACATCATAGCCACACTGTGTCCTTACAGCCTCACTGTGACATCACAGCCTAATTGTGACATCACAGCCATATATCGTACCATCAAAGCCTCACTGTAACTTAATCCTAAACCTCTGAAATCATAGCCTCACTGTGACATTGCAGCCTCAGTTTGATACAATAAACTCACTGTGACATTAGAGCCTCACCAGTGACAGTACAGCCTCACCAATGATATAATCTCCCTGTGAAAGCACAGTCATTACTGAAATCACAACCTCATTGTTACATCACAGCCACACTGTTCCAACATAGCCTGACTGTGACATTACAGCCTCACTTTTTATCACAGCCACACTGTAACATCATAGCCTCACCACTGCTATCCTACCTAGCTTTGCCATGACACCACATCCTCACCACAGATAGCTCAGGCTCACAGTGACATCACAGCCTTGGCAGTGACATAACCTTTGACATTATAAGGAGTGACACCACATCCTCACATGTTACATAATTGCCTCATTGTTTCATCAACCTTCCCACAGATATCACTGTCTCTCAGTGATCTCACAGCATCATTGTGACTTCACAGTCTAACCTGTTACATCATAGATTCACCGATTACATCATAGCTTCATGGTGAAATCAGCCTGCCACTGGCATCCCATCTTTCACAATGACCTCATAGCCTCACTGGGACATCACAACTTCCCCGCTGACATCACAGCCTAAATGTGACATCACAACCTTACTGTGACATCACTGCTTCACCTCTGACATCACAGCCTCACTGTGACATAACAGGCTGAACTCTGAAATCATGGCATTAGTGACACCAAGAACATCCTGGCTAGCTTCGCTATGACACCACAGTCTCATCACTGACATCTCAGGCTCACAGTCACATGACAGCCTCAACAATGACACCACAGCATCACTGTGACCTCTCAGAATCAACGCTATCATCAGCCTCTCTTCTGACATCACAGCTTAACCATTGAAATCTCAGTGAACTGTAATGTCATAGTCTATCACCACTAAAATCACAGCCTAACTGAGTTATTACAACCTCATAGTAACACCACAGCCTCACATTGATATCACAGCCACTCCTCTGACATCACAACCTCAGTGTGATTGTACAGCATAACTACTGACGTCCATAACCTCACTCATAGCGACATCTCAGCCTCCTTATGATATCATGGCATCATTGGTGACAACACAGCCTCACTATGACATCACAGGATTACCTCCGAAACCAAAGCCTAAATGCAACATCACACTCTTATCACTGACGTATCACTGAAACATGACAGCTTCCCCGTGTGTGACAATTAAGCCTTGTATTAACTAAGATGAGCTGAGACCATCTCTGGAAAGGATCAACTGAGAACACATTTTAGGATTTTACCTGCCCTAGATCCTATCAGAACCTCAAAATCTCTCATAGGATCCCCCCAATACTGCATCCATGATGTCACAGCTTCACTGACATAGAATAAGGGTTGACATCAGAACCTCAGTGAGAACAGCCTCACAGTGACCTCACAACCTCCCCACTGACAACACAGGCTCACCTGTTATATCATAGCCACATTGTGATATCAGTCTTGTAACTGATATCACAGCCTCACTGTGACATCACAGCTTTCAGAGTGATATTACCTCACAGTAAACTGACAGCCCATAGTGACATACAACCCTTACATTGACATCATAGCCTCATAGTGACATCACAGTCTCACCAGTGACAGCACAGCCTCATCTGAGACATGAGCGTTGCCACTGACAATAGTCAGAACACTAACATCATTGCTACACACCTGTGAAAACACATCCTTTGACATCACAGCCTCACCAGGGTCACAGTCACGTAGTAGGTTTGCCATTGACATCATAGCCTCACGAGTGACATCATAGAATCACTATGACATCTTTCTCAC